>JAAEAF010005582.1:0-55414 GCA_011037195.1 Triatoma infestans
AAACTTTATTTGCTTTTATATTGATCATAATACCAGGGATCTAATTAAAGTTTTTTAATTTCCGTAAAGATCAAAGTGTAGATTGCTTAAATTGAATACACTATCTATGCGCAAAATCAATCAACGATTCAGAGTACCATAAAATTGAAAACGTAAGACAGTCGTTTTTATTTTATTTAAAAGACTCATATTTACTTTCTCTTACGTCTACTTTTATAGGAAGTGTTGGTAATATTTGAAATTGGTTTTCACCGGAAATACTTGTTTTATAGTTCCCTTATTAGGAAAAAAGTCATTTTAACGATTGAATTATATATAATTCCCGCTGTGTGTATGTATGTTTGTGTGTGTGTGTGAACAAAATATCTCAAAAACGATTTGCGGGGGAAACTCATACATGGTCTTCCGTTTAAATACTACCACCATATCTGACACGAAGATTTCGGATAAAATCCTTAACAGGTAGTACGGCTTTACTTAAATGTTTTTTCTTCTTTTTCTTTCAGTTTTTCGTGTTTTTCTCGAAAACGGATCCATTGTTTTCTTCAAAATTAATTTCTTATATCACATAAGTACAATGTATACTTCTATTACCTATATAATAGGTACAATTATAGAAAGAAGCATTTTATAATTTCAAAATTTGACCGTTAATGCGATAATGCGAATTTATATTTGAAATTTTTGAGTTTTGATGTTTTCTCGAAAATGAATATAGCTTTTCTTTGATCTTAATGTGTTAACTGAAGAGATAAAGATGTCATTCTTCCCGAGATACCCCTTTCCTCTTGTTACTGGGGGGGGGGTAGTTTTCAGAGCGTGCCTAATCTTTAGGATTTACCAGTCTCCCGTTGCAAGCAACGGAATCGTTCAACAAATAGAGGGATGTCACCACCTTGGAGAGACTGTTAGTAATACCTCTCCATGGCGGAAGTGCCTAGGCACACTCACGCTTGACCCATTTAAGGCTAGGCTCAACCAGCGCGCAAAGTCATCTCACATAGTGGTCACACTCCACACCCAGAAGCTAGAGAAGGCACTCCCTAGCAGGCTCTGGTAAACCACGCACACCCAGCAAGCAAATGCGCTTCCAGCTACGGGCTGGTACCCGGGGTTTAATTTGTGTTGCGGGTCTCCTTCCTCTCAACTCATGACCTCGGTCATTGGAGTTATTGATTAAAGCACGGCCACTACAAATCCAATCTCAATTGCAAGCAATTGGCTTGGAAACTGACGCTTGTGCCCGTAGTTCAGTATTTCAACTCTAACGAGCTAGCGTGACTCTTTCGCACGCCCGATGGATCTACAGATTCCATCTACTGATTCCTGACCATTGCCTCAAGTACAGGGGTTCAGTAACCCAGGATACTTATATGCAACCCTGAAAGGCGAAAAGGATCAGGATTGGATTGGTTCGGATGAGGGATTCCCCAACATGGAGAGCCAGAGGCTGATTGCACCCCAAATGGTGGGCGATGGTGACGCCACATATCCACGCCCAGAGATAAAGATGGCAGTGTAAGGAACCAGTAGTATGTTGTGGTGGTTGGTTCCGCAGAGCTGGAAAGCATCAGAGACATTTTCATTTGGCGCAAATGACCACCGAGTGTATAAACTGAATTTGCTCTGTGCAAGTCAGTGTTATCACACGGTCTGACAAACGCATCCTGAAGATAGGCGAACGCCCGAAACCGGTCGATGACCACACAATAAAGCAGGCTACTACGGAAAATGTCTCTGATGTGAACCAGTAGTATATTTCAAGACAATTACAAATGATACAAGCAGTTTGTCTCTAATAATCCGCTAACAATGACCACCAGGCGCAAATGACCACCGTAGTCGATGCGCAAGTAAATAAAAATGCCCAGCGAAGAGATGGAATTTTGATATATATATATATGAGACCACATTGTTCGTTCCGACAAGCCAGGACTACACCAACACCTGGCTAGCATGCATTCACTAGTTTGGTGTAATAGGATCAAAAGAGATGATCCATAGCAGAGAAAGAGAGACAAAATGAAAGGACCATTCTCTCGGACTAGAGTGGGAGAAACTGCATAAACACAGCGACGGGAGGTAGATATACAACAGAGTTCACTCGCCAGTCACAACGTGTCATTTACCTCACCCTTTACCTCTCTACCATTTTAGTGTAAAGCCCAGGCAGTCAGTGTCACTTTTACATTATACAGTCTTCAGCCATATTTAGTTGTTCATTCAAACCAAACCATTTCGCTCCATCATCGTACCTATTATATTTGGTATGAGGCGTTTAGCCATGACAAAAGAAAATTTCAAACAACTTCGAACCTTACTTTCTTATTATTAGAATAACGAGAAATTGTTACATTTGTATAAAAAAGTAGATTAAAAAAAAAGAAAGGAAGAAACCGTTAATTTGATAAACGTTTATTAACATGGTAAAGAGAATGTAAATTGGATTTGAACCTTCTGCGAAGTAACAATCTAGAACCATTGGCTGATATATTTGGACCAAGGGTATTCTTTACATTGTCGTATAATCTCTTTTTCTTTTTCCGAATTAGAAAAAAATATAAAAACACTTAAATTTTAAATTGTATTCGAGTCATTGTTTGCTGGAGACGTTTCGACATTAGAAGATGAGCATTAGTCAAGTGGGTCTATTATAATGTTGATGACCCATTGTTGTAGTAATTTACGTAACAATTATTCATGTGTTATAACTGAAGATTTTTCTTTAAATGAACATCCCCCCACCCCAAAACCTATACAATAAAGAGGCGCAATCTTCAATAGAAAAACTTTAATAAGTTACGCAACATGAATGTTAGTGTAATGAATGAAAACATGATCTCGTGCAATGAATAAAGTGTTCGCTACAACAAGCACTAAAGATTTGATGTCGATACCAGGCCAAAGAAATGAATGTTACCCAACATTTGAAGAGCCTAAAAACCAACAATTAAGAACTTAATAAACAATTAGCAAGAAACGGAAACAAGCATTCGAGATACTGAAGAGCCAACAGCACTACTTCAAGAAACTACGTACTCGTATAACAAGCAATGAATTGTCTTGACTCAGCTCTCTGCCAAACACCCTCTTTCGGGCTAAAGGATTATCATCGAGTTACCCAAACTAACTAGCCAAATTGACCGTTAGAATAACCAATACTTCTAACTAGCCATATCGTTCTTCAAGTGACTAACATCAGACAACACTATCATTCTCCCAGTACTAGCCAATATCATCGCTTGTCACTATATCTAATGTATGTAAATCTCTCCTCTCTAATTAATTTGAAAATATAAATGGTATATAAAAGTGCATTAGTGAGTTAATGTAATCATTTCACTAATCATCATTTCCTGCAACCATGTAATGGTATCCGAATCATTGAAGATTCATAATAGGATCCGAAGAGTGAAGAAGCTGATGTTAAATGAATTAAAAGTTAGTTCCCCACCAAGGTCAGCCTAGAAAGGGTGAGTTCGATTCATATACGAATCATATGCTCTCGTAAATAGAGCGACAGCAGAACGGTCAGGACAATTTTACGACAGTTTGCAGCAGTACATCCAGTCAGCAACCTATCTACTTCCTTCTTATTACTTAGCCAGTCTGTCTCTTTATATTTCTCTCGCTATCTAACTTCTATTTAACTGTAAAGGCTTTTATTTAAAACTTTCTGAGTTCTATTCATTACACAGTGTTCAGCATATCATCTAGTTTATTTCTATCTTCCTGAAGACATTCTCTCTAAATCTCTCCTTCTCACTTCCATTATATTACACTATCATAGGCTTTACTGATCTTATTGAATAAGAATGAGTTTCACTTCCACTAATCTTCAACAATTTCATTGTATTAAAAAAGCATCGAAATATAATTGTATTAAAACAAAAAAAATTAACTCAATTCAATCAATCAGTTTTCTCCAACTGAAAATCAGGGACTCTTCATAAATAAAAATTCTAATCTTGACATTCCTTTGTGTTCTCTTTTTCATTGTTTCATCAACAGCAAAGTAGCCGCTAATATTTTTTGTAGTAATTTATTTCATAAATATTGCTTCGGTAAAAGTGGCTACAAGCCCTTTTTTATTTCAATATTTTTACTTTCTCTTAATCTCCCGCAATATGAGGAAGTATTTGCGATCTTTTCAAAATTTCTATATCCAATATTTACTGGAAAAATACTGTTGTTTTGAGGTCCTCTGAATCCAAAAAAGAAATTGGTCTGTATGTGTTGGTCAGCATAAGTCAAAAAGCTTTAAAATTTGTAGAAAGTTTAAACTTAATATTTAGTTTAAGTTTAACCAAGGTCTCTGACAATAAGCCACTTTACTGAATGCTCTTTTTTTTCTTCAGTTTTTGAGATTTTATCGAAAATGGCTTCAACGATTTTTTTTTTTAAACTTAATATATCAATTATAAATCTAGAGAGTGCTACAACTTTTATTTCAGCCATTTCCCCGAGGAAAATTCATTTATATTCGTGGTTTTCTGCGATTTTTATTATTAAAGGGGAATTTTGAGGAAGCGGGAAATAATGCTTTTCTCAAACAAGTCGTTTCATAAAGTATAGATTCTTCCATTCATATAAATTAAAAGCAACTAAATATCTAGTAAGAATTATATGTTTGAAGAGTATTACTTCCTGTTACTCCTAGTAAGAGGAAGTATTGTAATCGTGTCAAATTTTCGATATCCAGTTTTCACCGGAAATATCCGTTTTGAGGTCCCCTGAGTCCAAAAAAGTGGTTCTTAGCAAATGGTCTGTGTGTGTGTGAACGGCATAGCTCAAAAACGAAAGTTGAAAGTTGAAATTTGATATTACGTTTAGGTATCACCATGGGATCTGACGGTGCGTTATCTGTCAAAATTCCTCAACCGGAAATACCACTTTACTAGTTTTTTTTTTTTTTACGTTTTTGCGATTTTCTCAAAAAATGGCTCCGACGATTTTCTTTAAACTTTGTATATCAACTACACATATAAAGAGCTGCAACTTTTATTTGAAACATTTCTCCGGGAAAATTCAATTAAGGGCACTTATGAGCAGGGGTGGGGTTAGGTTTTTATCTTAACTGCTATTTCAGTTTATTAGACAATTCTGTAATCTGAATAATATTAATTAAAATTAATATGTCGTTGAAATACCGAGTTTGAAAAAAAACGGATAACCGGAAGTGCGTTTGTTTTAACACTTTACTAAATGATTTCTTCACTTTTTCGCAATTTTCTCAAAAATTGCTCAGACGATTTTCTTGAAACTTCGTATATAAACTAAACATACAATGATCTACAACTTTTATTTAAAACATTTCTCTGGGAAAGTTGCAATTTTGGGGGAAAGTTGGGGTTATGTGTTTGTCTAAAGTGCTATCATAGTTGATTTATACAATTCTATCATCCAAACAAAATTAATTAGAAATAAATAGATGGTTGAAATTCCTTCTTTGAAGGAAATCAGTAAACCAGAAGTGCGCTTTTACTGAACAGTTTTTTTTTTTCAGTTTTCGACAAATTTCATTAAATTTGCTACACAAACTATAAAATTTGTTAATTATAATTTTGAGAACTGGAGTAAGAGGAAGTTGTGTGAATGTTTCACATCACATTTTTTTTTTTTTAAAGAGGTTTGTGTTATTTCAATGTACGAACAATGAACAGGGGCTTATATCGAGAAGCTACACAGGAAGAACAAGACATTTAATTGGTTGTGAAATATAATAATACCTCATCGCAGCTTCTACTCAATTTTACAGTAGTAGGTTATTTTTTTTTTTATTTTTTTTTTTTTAATTTAAGGCGCTCAACATCTGTGGTCATTTGCGCCCGGAGCCTTCTCAGAGCACTGCCGGCCTCCGGACAGTGTTCTCCCGTTACAGACAACACTGTCCATCACCGACAGTGAGCTGTAGGGGCTCCTAGGAAGAGAAAATCTAAGGGTAGCACGGCTGGATTCGAACCCGTGATCTCCGCG
This sequence comes from Triatoma infestans, assembly GCA_011037195.1. Taxonomy (NCBI): domain Eukaryota; kingdom Metazoa; phylum Arthropoda; class Insecta; order Hemiptera; family Reduviidae; genus Triatoma; species Triatoma infestans. Next base: position 5,977 of record JAAEAF010005582.1, read on the forward strand.
TTACTAGTCCAGCGCGCTACCACTGAGCTAATCCCTTCCCTAGTAGTAGGTTAGAAGCATGTTGTTTTGGAATATATCTCATATCCACCAGCAGATCGTTAAGTCTGTAAAGAGATATATAGTAAAAGTAGGAACACCCCTAGATCGCAGCTAAAGTCCTGAATACAACAAAACTGTTTCTAAATTCCTGGAAAAATTATAGGAATGCGAGGAATAATATAAAAAATTTCAAATAAAAAAATTCTAATATTAGCACTGCTAGATGGGATCATCATCTTCAAAAAAAAAAAAAAAAAAAAAAAAAAAAAAAGGGGGAATTTCCGACAGAAACAAATCATGAAACATCTCTTTCTGGAAGAAAGTTGTATGCGGTTTAAATAAGTAAATCTTGAAAGTTTTAGGCCGTAGATAAAATAAAAAGGGAACTATAAGAAAGAGCAAAACAAAGATGAGAGTTATACTTGAAAGAGTGAGAGGAGAAGAAATTCTGTAAGACGATTAATTAAAAGATTAGAAGCAAGACATAAAGTTTAATAGCTGTTTGAAGTTGGAAAAGTTGTAGGGTTTCGAACAGAAGAAGCCAAAAAATATTATGTAAATAAATATTTCCACACTGGTACTTATAGCGACCATATATAGGGGACCAAAAAGGATGAAAGAAAAAAGGGTTGTAACTTTACCTCAATGTTAAATAATACCAAAACAACACTTTGTTTTTGTGAGGTTGTCGAGCTAAATAAGGCACTACGGTGAAAATCTAGAAATGAAATGGACAAAGCTTGAATTAAAATATCTCTCTGGGAGTACGTGAAGGATTGCAAATTACATTAATGAAAAGAAAGTGTTCTAATGGAAACGCAGGTAGCAAATTCGCCAAACATGTGCTAGACTCAATAGTTTGCAGCTGCGCAACAAACGCCACCATTGAGCCTACAAATGCACGCCAGCTAGCATTCATTATCTTCTTTACTACGCCCACTACAATGCATAGCAATGAGCTTCAGCTTGGACAACAAATCATTAATCCAAGACCTAAGAGGAAATGAGATAAAAATTTGTAAATCTGAAGGCATAGCTTTCAGTCGTCAAATCAAGTTTGAAGAATACAAATTAGTCGCTAGATAAAACTTTAAATAGTAAACATGACTCGCTACATAAACTTTAAGGAATTAACTGATTCAGTATCAATATCCACCTTGAAAGTTCACCAAAAAGGAAGAAACTGTTAATTTGATAAACGTTTATTAACATGGTAAAGAAAATGTAAATTGGTCTGGTGAAGTGTGTAAAACTGAATTTGCTCTGTGCAAGTCTGTGTTGTCACTCTGTCTGAAAAACGCATCGAAACCGGTTGATGACCACAAAATAAAGCACGCTACCACGGAAAATGTCTCTGATGCTCTAATGTAAATTGGATTTGAATCTTTTGCGAAGTAACAATCTAGAACCATTGGCTGATATATTTGGATCAAGGATATTCATTACGTTGTCGTATAATCTGTGTTAATCTCCTTTTTTCTCCTTCCGAATCAGAAAAAATAAAAAAAACATCTAAATTTTAAATTTTATAGGATACATTGTTTGCTGGAGACATTTCGACATAAGATCAGCATTAGTCAAGTGGGTCTATTATAATGTTGTGTGACCCATTGTTGTAGTAATTTACATAACAATTATTCATGTGTTATAACTGAAGATTTTTCTTTAAATGAACATCCCCCCACCCCAAAACCTATACAATAAAGAGGCGCAATCTTCAATAGAAAAACTTTAATAAGTTACGTAACATTGTTAGTGTAATGAATGAAAACATGATCTAGTGTAATGAATAAAGTGTTCGCTACAACAAGCACTAAAGATTTGATGTTGTCGATACCAGGATAAAGAAATAAATGGATAGAGTAAGTAGACACATCGTATTGTGCAGACTTGTAGAATTCCTTTTAGATGTAGGCTCCCAATCAATAGCTAGAAAAAAATCATATTCAAGTTCTGCAATTTGACTCAGTCTGTTACCCAACATTTGAAGTGTCTAAAAACCAACAATTTAGAACTTAACAAACAGTTAGGAAGAAACGGAAACAAGCATTCTAAAGCAGTCGGAAACAAGCATTACTGGTGAGCCAACAGCACTACTTCAAGAAACTACTTATAACAAACAAGGAATTGTCTTCACTCAGCTCTCTGCCAAACGCCCTCTTTCGGGCTAAAGGGTTGTCGAGTTACCCAAACTAACTAACCAAATTGACCGTTAGAATAACCAATACTCTAACTAGCTATATCGTTCTTTAAGTGATTAACATCAGACAACACTACCTTCCATTCTCCAATACTAGCCAATATCATCGCTTTTCACTCGGTCACTATATCTATGTATGTAAATCTCTCCTCACTAGTTAATTTGAAAACATAAATGGCATATAAAGTGCATTTGTGATTACAGTGTATACGAGGTACACTACTAGCTCACTACTGTTAGAATAAGCAAGAGCTCTAACTTGCCACAACACTTTTCAGCAACTCAAATCAGCAAACCATTCTACTGTTATCACACTACATTCTTAACCCGCTCAACGATGTTTTTTATTTAATAAAAATCTGGTATGAAACATTCATCTGACTTTCTCTTACCTGCACTTTACAAAATTCAAATTGACAAATTATATCCGACCCGCAAACTTCTTTAAATGAATTTTTCGGAAGAAAATTTTAAACAAAAGTGATAAATCTTTATATTCGCAGTTAGTATACCAAATTTAATAAAATCCGCCGGTGTTTTTATGGACAAAATCGTGAAAACTGAAAAACTGTTCAATAAAAACGCTCTTCCAGTTTACTTTTTTTTTTTGAACCTCGGAAGTTTAGCAGCCAATTATTTCTAATTAATTTTGTTAAGCTCGGAGAGTTGTATTATAATCTAAGATAGCACTTTGGAGGGAAACATAAATCTCCTCCTCCATAAGTGTCCTTAAATGAATTTTCCCTGAAAAATGTTTCAAATAAAAGTTGTAGCCCTTTATATGGTAGTTGATATAACAAGTTTAAAGAAAATCGTTAGAGCTGTTTTCGGGTAGATGGATTTTGCCAGAAATCTTCTAGTTTGATATCAAGTTTGAAGTTCCTGCGACTTTGCGTTATTGAGATATTATATTAACACACATTGTTTTCATATTCAGGGGACCCCAAAACGTGTATTTCCGGTGAAAACACTATTTCGAAAATCTGGCATGCTCCCAAGACTTCCTCTTACTAGTAGTAAGGGAAAGTAAAAATAAACTTAAGTTTATTGTAAACAAAAAATGACCAGCAATATCTGCTGAAATGTCCAGTTACTTGAGTAACTGATTTTTTCAGTAATTTTTTGTACCATTATTCTCCATTTTTGAATGTTTAAGTTGCAGTACGATGTCTGTTTAAATAAATTTATTTTTTCATTAGATTTAGTGTACCAAAAAAAAGTCGAAAGGCACCAAATTTGTTAGAGAGACATTTCTGGTTGCAAATTGTGCAGAAATATGCGAATTGACTAAAAAAAAATCCACATTTTTCACAAGTTGAAAAGTTCAAAACGTAAATTCTATCTATTGGATACCTTTAAAATATTCAAGAATTCCTAGAACATAAAATAATCCGGTTTTTAGATTTTTTACTTCATTTTTAACCACAAAATCCTAATGCTACGACTCTAAGAAGATGGTGTATTTTTTTTTTTCCTGGCCCTGCTAAATCCTAAATCTGGAAGTTTCTGCTTGAGAAATACAAAAAACTACAGATGTTCGTAATGTAATAACCGTGAGAATATTTTTAATTTTTACTTTCTCTTACTGGGAAGTAAGAGGAAGTATTGTATCGTGTCAAATTTTCGATATCGTGTTTTCACCGGATATATCCGTTTAGACGTCCCCTGAGTCTAAAAAAGTAGTATTTAGCAAATGGTCTGTGCGTATGTATGTTGTGAGAACAGCATAGCTCATAACGAAAATTCGTAGAAGTTCAAACTTGATACACCATTTGGGCTATCATCATGAGAGCGAACAGTATGTATCTGCCAAAATTCCACATGCCAAAACATTTGTGCATGAATTGTATAGATATTACAAGGTGATTTTTTTTACTTTTCGCGATTTTCTCACAATGTCTCTGACGATTTCCTTATAAACTTCCTATATAAACTAAACATACAAAGATGTAAAACTTTTATTTGAAAACATTTCTCCGGATAATCTCATTTAAGGGGGATTTTGGGGGAGAGGTAGGGTTATGTTTGCCTCTAAAGTGCTATCTTAGTTGATTATGGTAAAATGGGTAATTAAAATATTAAACGTATAGGAAAAATGTATATATATATTAAAATAAAAATGAATAGCAAATATTATTTATTATCACTTTCAATAAGCCAAAGAAATGGCGCTTTCCTTGAATTCTTGTTGCCAGTGTAGGAAGACCAGTGTGTTCTTAGCCCATATCCGGGGAAAAGGAGAGAGGAAAAAATAGGAATAAGGAAGTAAATCATATGTGCAGCCAACTATTGAGTCTTGACCAATACACTGCTACTTGGCTGATGATTGTAGATAATAATTAAATGGGCTCCCAGAAGCTGCACGGTACGAAACCAACCGGAAGTAACAACCATGTGATTTCACAATGAGCTCATGCAGACCCGAAAGAATCAAGCCGCCAAATCGACAAAAGGACCAGATTATTAACATACCCAGGAAAACCAGTAGTAACAAACTCGGGCTTTCACAGTTATTAAGGGCAACTGAACCGGCATGAATTGTATAGGTACTACAAAGTGATTTTTTTTTTTTTTACTTTTCGCGATTTTCTCAAAAATATCTCCGACGATTTCCTTGAAACTTCCTATATAAACTAAACATACAAAGATGTACAACTTTTATTTGAAAACATTTATAGGGTTGTGTCCTAAGAGTGGAAAGAGGGGTGTAACCTATGCATTTCCTCCTCTCTCAGTCAGTCGCCATTTCAAGCTCGTTATGCAGAAGGAGTAAGTCGTTATGCAACATTTCCTTGAATAGGTCACAGCGTAGTACCACCTATACAATTCATGCCAGTTCCTTTGCCCTTAATTGTGAAAACCCAAGTTTGTTACTTCTAGTTTTCCTGGGTAGTGTTAAATAAACTGGTCTTTTTGTCGACTTAGCGGCTCGGTTCTTTCGGGCTTGCATGAGCTTATTGTGAAATCACATGGTTGTTACTTCCGGTTGGTTTCCTGCCGTACAGCTTCTGGGAGCCCATTTAATTATTATCTACAAATCATCAGCCAAGCAACTACGTATCAGTGAAGATACAAGATTTACAGGCACATAAGATTTATTTCGTTATCCCTATTTCTCCTCTAACCTTGCCCCCGGATATGGGCTAAGGACTCTTCCAGCACTGGTAACCAGAATTCTGCGTTTTAAGGTAAGCGCCATTCCTTTGCCTTATTGAAAGTGATAATAAATAATATTTGCTACCCATTTTTAAATTTAATTTATATATTCATTTTTGTCCATATAATTTTGATATTTTAATTTCCCATTTTGCTTAACCATTATATTATATTAGGTATATACAACCCACTCAATATTTTCACTCTTCAATTTATATTTTTGCTGTTTTCTATTAATCAGAGCCCACCCGAGGTATCTCACCTCAATTTATAATATTAATTATAAATCTTTCCTGTATTTACTGTACAGAGCCTACCAGGGATTGAGATAATATGGTGTAAAAAAGAGCTCACGTTTATTTTTTGATTTTCCTGTTATTTATTAAACATGGATGATTCTTAAATGAATGAATCTGGAAGAAAGTTTCAAATGAAAGTTATAGACCTATATGTGGGTGTAATGTATATAAAAATTTTAAAGAAAATCTCGAAGTCGTTTTCGAGAACATCTCTAAACACGGAAAAATCCATTCAGTATGGTGTTACTTCTTTTTATGTAAACTCAATTATTGTAAAACTCAATTTCCAAAATTTGACACAGCTGCAATACTTCCACTTATCAGCATTAATTAAGAGAAAGTAATAATTACAATGGAATTTATATATAAAAGCCATATTTCATTCGTTAGAAGTTTAATAAAATTATAAATGTAAAATTTATAAACATTGTTTACAGGTAGTTATGTATGTAAGAGGTGAAAAAGAACCACTAATGCTCAGGCTTCCAATAATTATAGGAAATATCCCGTTGAAGAAACATTTTTCTTTATTGGCAAGTCCAGAAGAAGTTTCAACAACAACAACAAGAGCGCCAGTCGTCATTCCAAAACATATTTTACACAGATATATTAAACTTCGTAAGTATTGTTTCTTATATGTTCATTTTATTTAAGTCAGGCAAGTATACCCCCAATCAATACGCAACCAAAACATAATTTAGAAACCACTGAATAATAGTTATAATCCTCCTTACATGATCCTAAAAACCATTTCCTTTTTATTTCGAAATAACCAAGTTCAATATAAGATATTCCATGCTTTTTACCGCTAATTTTAACATTTTAATCCATCTGATTACGATCAAGGCAAAAAAAAATATATATTGTTATGACTTGCTTCATAGTTGCATAATGAATATAGTGTTCATGGTCATGCTTGACTATATTGTCATGTTGCCATTTGAATTAGGTCCAATTAACTAATTTTTTTTATTCTTATATTTACTATATAATTGGACTACGTTCCATGTAGCAATTCAAATGCTATAATAATATGTAGTACTAAAATATATTGAAATTTTAGGAGGAAGTAGATTGATAATGTTGAAATGTGAACATTAGAACTGACCTTTATTTACAACTTATACTTATTGATTTACCTAAGAGAGCAGGAAAACAATGTTGGTTTGGTAGCGTGATGCATGTAAAATGGTCGCGTTGGTTGTTTTGAAATGTTGGTTATTTCTGAAAAATGATGTCACTAGATATAAATCTTGCTTGTTCTAAGTAGTGAGTTAGTATGGTAACTTGGTAACTAGTATGGTGGTTCCAACGTTTATTTGGCGAATAACTTCTTCAATGTTTATCTCTCTTCAAAGTTGATTTGGCGACTAATAGGCCCCCCTCAGATGTTCGGATTTTTATTCAGTTTACCCGTAGGTAAAGATGATCTCTTAAGTTGTAGCTCATTCGCTAAACCATTGTAGTGGGCATACCAGGAGAGGTTTAGTTCACTTTATCCAACATAAACAACTGGGATTTAGCACAGTTGATAAGATCAACGTACTTTTTACATAAGAGCAAGTTTTGCTTTGGGTTTTTACCAGATATGTTTTGAAGTCCACTGAGTCTTTTTTTTTTTTTTTTTTTTTTTTTTAGCAAATTATATATATATATATAGGGTGACCAGAGTTATATGCTCCACCCACTTTTTTTTTAAACGGCGGGAAATTTCGAAAAAATAGAAAACACGTATTTAATCATTTTTAGTCTAGTTTATTTTCAGTGATTGATCCATTTTTTTATACCCCAATATCCCGAGATACAGCATCCAACTTTTTTTTTTCAAATGGAACATTATATTTTTTTTTGCATATTTTTATAGTACTTGAGCCTCTAAAAAAAAAAAAAAAAAATTTAAAATCGGTTAGGTTTTTCAAAAGTTATGGTAATTTAAAATATGAAAAACAAATTTCAGTTTAATGTCAAAATTACCTTATTTTTTCTTTAAAGAAGCTCTTCAAACTGGGCACCATCAACGGATAGGCAAGCCAAAGCTCTGGACTCCCACGCTCTGTGTTGTAGCAGCACTTGTGGCAAAGTCAAGATCTAAGCAGGCTAGAGTTATTCGACGTTCCAGATCTTCGACTGAAGCCACGGGATTAAGGTTACTGTACACTTTATTTTTTAGATATCCCCACAAAAAATGGACAAAAAATGCACAATTTTATGGACTGATGAATCAAAGTTTACCAACAATAATGGCCTTCTTAATCGTTGGAACCTTTAGAATATGGGCAGAAGAAAATCCACAAGTTACCTTCACCACACGCCACACGTTAGGTTGTTTTTTCTACAAACGTTTGGTGTGGAGTTTTAGGAAACCAACTAATAGGCCCAAACTTCTACAGAGAGAACTTAACTGGTGAAAGGTATCTAATTTTTTTAAGAGACATTTGCCAGTTCTGCTTGAAGATGTTCCTCTAAAACGTCGGCTAGATATGTATTTTCAACAAGATGGTTGCCCGGCACATAATGCGAGAGTTGTTCGACGTTACCTGGACAGAAATTTCCACGAAAAGTGGTTAGGAACTCATGGTCCGATCCAATGGCCACCTCGATCTCCGGACTTTAACCCCAATGGACTATTTTTTGTGGGGATATCTAAGAAATAAAGTGTACAATAACCTTAATCCCGTGCCTTTAGTCGAAGATCTGGAACGTCGAATAACTCTAGCCTGCCTAGATGTTGACTTTGCCACCTAAGTGCTGCTCCAAACAGAGCGTGGGAGTCCAGAGCTTTGGCTTGCCTATCCGTTGATGGTGCCCAGTTTGAAGAGCTTCTTTAAAGAAAAAATAAGGTAATTTTGAAATTAAACTGAAATTTGTTTTTCATATTTTAAATTACCATAACTTTTGAAAAACCTAACCGATTTTAAATTTTTTTTTTAAATTTTTTTAGAGGCTCAATTACTATAAAAATATGCAAAAAAAAATATAATGTTCCATTTGAAAAAAAAAAGTTGGATGCTGTATCTCGGGATATTGGGGTATAAAAAAATGGATCAATCACTGAAAATAAACTAGACTAAAAATGATTAAATAAGTGTTTTCTATTTTTTCGAAATTTCCCGCCGTTTAAAAAAAAAGTGGGTGGAGCATATAACTCTGGTCACCCTGTATATATAAAATATCTCAAAATCAAAAAATCGGAGTAGGACAAATTTGTAATTTCTTTTAGATACATTTACCACATCTGACATTACGATTTTAGACATCAACCGGAAGTATGATTTAAATGAATAATTTTTCGATTTTTCACGATTTTCTTGAAATTTGTTTCATTGATGTTTCTTTAAACTCCGTATACAATCTAAACACATAAATAGCTATAATTTTATTTAAAACTTTGTTCTGGGAAAAGTGGGGAGGGGGATATTATCTTTGGGGGAACAGCTCAGCTCTACTCGGGAAAGAACCACTTTAGTAGAAATTGTGATAGTGGTATCTATGTAATATTAGGATACATCAAGTAATTGCTAGAATTCCAAGTTTGAAGAAAATCGGCACTTTACAAGATGGGTTTCTGAAACACTTAGGTCTCCGTGTTGAGTCCTCGTCAATGGTTTGCTGTAAACCGACGTTTTGCCCATATTACAATACAATTCTTCAGGGTAGTGTCGCCTCTGAAGTTGAAACAACACTGGCAAGAATCTGGTTGGGTAGTGTTGAGATTTAGCTTCCCCCCTCTGAAGATGGCTTAATTTTTTTCTCCTTGCGTATGATTGGCAATATTGGGTGACAAGGTGTTAGTCATCCCTTCCACTGCCTCGTTACTAAAGTTCCAGCCTTGTTTTGGTGTGGAAAACAGTTAAATATGTTTTCCTTTCTAATTTTTCTCCTTTCTCTGAGCAGCCATATTGTGCCCACTGCATGGTTTCTCATTCTCCTAGCAGATCATGGGCTGCCCCTGCTCAGAAAAAGAAGAGACATAGAAAAGTAAAAAATATTTAACGGTTTTCCACACCAAAACAAGGCTGCAACTTTAGCAATGGGAGGGAAGCCTAAGACCTCGTCACCCAACAGACAAATTATACGAACACCAATCATACCTTAATGTTTTACATGACCATGGCCGTGGAAGCTTGAAAAGTTTTATATTTTTTTGATTTTATTTGAAATTCTCTTGAAAATTTCTCAAACAGTTTTCATTAAACTCGAAACGCTCCTTGCAAAAATAGAAACCTATAGATCAAATGATTTTAGAGGTGTTCCACGAGTCCTGTGATTTAAATTTAAATTTAGATAGCTATACAAAGCTAGATCATAAGTTGAGAACAGACTGCGCAGTCAGATAAACAAGTCTAATCCCATCCACCACCTTTATAATATAATGCAAGCCAACCTAAACTTTTAATAAACATAACAAGTTTAAAGATACTGTATCTACGTATTATAATTATAATAATTGAAGGAAGAGAAAGTCATTGTGAGTATTTCACACCGGAGCCTTTTTACTTTCTCTTACTCCTAGTAAGTCCAAAAAAGTGATTTTTAGCAAATGGTCTGTGTGTGTGTGTGTGTGTGTGTGTGTATATGTGAACAGCATACGATGATTTTCTTGAAACTTCCTATAGAAACTACACATACAAAGATCTACAACTTTTATTTAAAAACATTTCTCTGGGAAAATTCATTTAAGGGCACTTTTGGAGGAGGGGGTCGGGTTATGTTTTTCTCCAAATTGCTATCATAGTTGATTATACAATTCTATCATCCAAACAAAATTAATTAGAAATAAATAAATGGCCAAAATTCCAAGTTTGAAGAAAATTAGTAAACCGGAAGTTCGCTTTTACTGGACAGTTTTTTTTTCAGTTTACGACGAATTTAATTAAGTTTGATACACAAATTATAAAATCTGTCAATTATAATTTTGAGAACTGGAGTAAGAGAAATTTGTGTGAGTTTTTCAAACCGGAGCCTTTTTTTTTTTTTAAGATCCATCTCGGAGAGAAATCTGAATGACCTTATAATGAAATACTAAAGCTCTTTCTTTCTAGGCTCTTTTATTTTTGAAACCATTGTCACATCAAGAGCTTAAAACCACTTCTCCAAAATCACTTCGAAAAGCTAAACTTTCGCCTATAAAAAAAAAAAGAAAGAGACGCACAGCTTTAATGAGCGAGTTAATACCTATAGTGAAAAGAATGTGATTTATTATTTCTATAAAAAGGTCTATTAAGGTCACAAATCATTAAAATAATTAAAAGAAAAAAAAAAAATAGCATTGAAAAGTATGTATAGATTTATATGAATATATAAATCTTCTAATAAATGAAAAATTTTTTTTTTAATCACCGCATAGCGTTAATTGTTTCTATCAGAAATGAGTTTTAAAAAAAAACAAAAAAAAAATCCATTTTCATTCGAATGAATCTCGGTTCAATCATTTTCATCCGTTGTTTTTTTTGTTAAAAATTTTCATATTTTATTTGTTTCATCCTGTGATGAATGAAAATTCAAACATGGTTGGTACATGCTGTTTTTTTGTTGTATATAACCTTAAAAGAAGACAACTACTCATGTTGCCTTTTCTGTTTATTAAGAGCAAAAGATAGGATCAAAGGAAGTGTAAGCAAACATTACTATGAAAATAAATGTTCAGCACAATAATAGTGACTATTTATTTATCAAAAGACATAACTTTTGTCAAAAACTTTTTTTGTTTGTTGGTTTTGTTTTTTTTTAATTAAAGAATCGTAAAATAAAGTTAATTTTTTTTTTTTTTTTTTACTTTTTTTAATCTGTAATGTCAAAATTTCGAAAAGCAAAAGGTTTTTAGCGACAAGAAGAAGCAGGCTATCACGGAAATTGTCTCTGATGTTTTCCAGCTCTGCGGAACCAACCACCACAACAAGAAATCTGTAAATTTTAGATTTATTCACAAAATATTTTTTAGAAAAATTCAAAAATGAAATCGCAAGACACTTATACTTGATATTCCGTTTAGGTATTGCATCTGGTAGTGGTTTTGAATAAAGTCTATCAATCGGAAATGAAACTTTTTTATTTTTTAAATTTAAGGCGCGTCAACATCTATGGTCATTGTCGCCCGGAGCCTTCTCAGTACACTGCCGGCCTCCGGACGACAGTATTCTCTCGTTACAGATGTAAGGGTGTTGTGAGGAGATGCTTGGTTGTTTGATTTGATGAATGATAAACACCTTAAGTTGGTTAAGATATGTAATTGATATGTGTATATATATGACTGACTGCCAAGGACTTTACACTTTAGAGTTTAGTACTGAACTGAACTGACAGACTGACGTGGCTAAAATTATGTGTACGGAGTGAAGTTAAACTGATACGTAAATCAACAGAATGATGTCTGATGTGTAGGACTGAATTGAACAGAATTACCCTCTGACTGTCTCTCTCGTATATATATATACACTCGCCGAGCCTCTCCTCTCTGTGCGAGAGGGGCTGTTTCTCTCCGCTAGAGTGGATGAGTGTTGAGGGTTCAGTGGTTCACTAAGACCACTACACAGACAACACTGTCCATCACCGCTCAGTGAGCTGTAGAGGTTCCTAGGATGAAAAAAATCTAATGGTCGTACAGTTGGACTCGAACCCGGGTCCTCCGCGTGGGAGTCCAGTACGCTAACCACTTTTCTTACGCTATTCCCTTCCCTTAATTCCCTTTTTTGTTTTTCTAATTATCCAACTTGGGTGCAACTTCACCGAATACCTTTTATAAGTAACTTAAGTTTTTCGCGATTTTCTCAAAAATGATGCCAACCAGGGCGGAATTTACTTATAAGCTTACTTAGGACCTTACGACTTTGAAGGTCCTTCCACAAGTTTGATTAATATTAAATTATGCATTAAATATTTTTTATAGCAAAATCTTAATAAAGCTTCTCTTTTCTTTTCTGGTATTTTAAAATTGTATTTTATATCTTGCCATAATTTCTTTAAAAAAAAAAAAAAAAAAAATTATTGTCCTTTTTTGCGTATTTTAAAATTTGTATTATTTCCATTTTGTTCAGTAATCAAACGAAACTATGAACTTGAATAAAACTATCTGACTGTAAGGGTTCCACGGACATTTTTATTTAAAAAAAAAATATAATCAGAGACATTTTCCATGATAGCTTGCTTCTTTTTGTGGTCATCGACCAGTTTTGGGCGTTCGCCCATCTTCAGGATGCGTTTGTCAAACACTGTGATAACGCAGACTTACGCAGAGCAAATTCAGTTTACACACTTCTGAGTGTGTAAACTGTATGTATGAATGTGAGTGTGTAAAGTGAATTTGCTCTGTGCAAGTCTGTGTTATCACACGGTTTGACAAACGCATCCTGAAGATGGGCGAACGCCCGAAACCGGTCGATGACCACAAGAAGAAGCAGGCTATCACGGAAATTGTCTCTGATGTTTTCCAGCTCTGCGGAACCAACCACCACAACAAGAAATCTGTAAATTTTAGATTTATTCACAAAAAGATAAATTTATGGGGAGTCACATGCTAAACAAATATGACTACACCCTTTTAAGTTTATTATTAGTATCCAAATATTGGTCTCTAAAGTTAAACGAGCAGATATTTTGGAAATAATCATTAAAAATTCGAGGATCACGCGTCCTAAATGTCTAAAACTCAAATGATTTTTAAATTTTTTTTTCGGATTATTTAGATTATTCTTCAGCACAAAGCATGCCAAATATTTTGCAACCAAATATATCTACTTCCAAGGTCTAATTAAAAGAAATTTAGTTGATAATCAACTAGCTTTAACTAAATCTATGTTATCACAATGTTGACAAAAAGCATCCTGGCTATCGTGACCACAAGAAGAAGCAGGCTATCACGGAAAATGTTTCTGATGCTTTCCAGCTCTGCGGAACCAATCACAACAATTAAAAAAAAAATACTTCGTTTCCAGGTTGAGATTGCGACAACAGTTTTGCTAGAAACCGACGATTCACTCATATTGCAATGAACTTCTCCAGCATTGTTTCACCTTGAAAGCTAATGGAGCAAACTCCATGGGCGAAACATTGGTTTCCAGCAAACCACTGATGCTGCGGTCTTATCGTGGAAACTTGAGTGTTTTTTATTGAATAAAACCTTTGTCCGAAAGGTACATCTAGAAATTTCTTTTAGCTTAAGGTCTCATTCATCCTAAATCCGGTTCAAAAAAATCCGCATCATAAACTTCTCATTCTAAAAATACAGCTCTAAAATCTTCAATTGCGCACTATGCCAACAATTTTCTTTAAACTCCTGTACTTGTTTGTAGGCAGAATGGCTACAAAGATTTCCTTTAAATATGGAAAGCTAACTACACACATATAAACGTATTATTGAATATGTAGATGGGTCCGCAATGCTGGATAACATCTGGTATTCTATCCATCGTAGCATGTATTCTTGGCCGATTTCGGATTTTCATCCATTGTCAGAGCAAATTCACCAAGTTTGTGTATAGAATTCACTTAACGCAATGTTTCTGTTACACTCGACACATGTTGGTTTCATGATTGTATGTGTGAGAGATTACAAAGATTACAACTTGATCTATTCTTATTAGTATAGTATACTCCTAAAATTACTTATTCTCTCCCCCCCCCCTCCCAAAATGATGATAAAACACTGAGCATAATTAACACCACTATTAAATTTATTTATAAAATATCCTTCAAAACATGCTATTTATTATACACTATTTTCTAATGTCTAATCATACTTGATAATAATTCCGTTTTTATCATTAAGCACAAACATATCGTAACATAATCTTATATCCTCCCGCACTTACATACAATTAACAATCCAACAAGTGTGTAATAGTATCCAAAGAGAGGGAGAGACAAAATGACAAGACCACTCTCTCGGACTAGAGTGGGAGAAACTACATAAATAAAGCGACGGGAGACAGAACAAAAAGAGTTCATACTACTGAGTTTACACAGCCAATCACTACGTGTCATTACCCTTTACCCACTCTACCATACTCTATCATTTGAAGTGTAAAGTCCAGGCAGACAGTGTCACTTATCATATTATACACTGTTAACCATATTCTGTTAATTCATTCTAACCAGGCCATTTCTCTGCTTCATCAACCCCATATAAGAGTGAGTGGTTACAGAAACATTGTGTTGAAGTGAACTCTCTACACGAACTTAATATTTGCTCTGACGATGGATGAAAATTCGAAACCTGTCAGCTAAGAAAATAAATATGCATGCTACGACGGATAAAATACCAGATATAAACGTCTCACTTTTATTTGTGAAATATGTGTCAGGGAATATTGATTCTAGGTATAGGCGATTAGCAAACTAATGTAGCCATTCACTACTAACATCCTAAAACCTAAAACTAACATGTAATATCCGACTCTCAAACACCTATATAGTTAAAAGAGCAACTATATATTTTTTTTTTAAATTCTAGGTTAAAATAAACTTTGTCAACTATTAAGCTTGTTATATTTGTAGTAATAGAAAATATTGAGTGTTTTACCTTTGCCCGTATTTCCCTTTGTAAATGGAACATTGAACATTCCGTAATTTTCGCTTTTGAGTAATGCTCTCTCTCATCAACACACACCTTCAATTTAGAGAATTATTTTCGAATTCAGAGTGAACTTTAAAAAATTGGACAAAGTAATCCTCTCTTGGAGCAAAGCATCAACTAAATCACTATCCCAATTCAAGATTAGCTGATGTTAAAATACACTAATTAATTGGATTGTTTTAAAACAAAATTGTTACCGTTTTTAAATTAATATTCTTGATTATTATTTCGTTATAAATATGCTCTTCCTGTTAGGAGAGCGAGCCCCAAACTTCCTTTCTCTGGTGTTAAATTTTTGCTTTCCTTTATATGAATGAAATGGTGGCATGTTTTTATCACTGATCTTAGGATATAGCAATTTAATATTTTTTTCTGGGGGCTGGCATTTTTTGGTCATTCGCTCCAAAAACAAAATAACCTCTCTCACTTAGCGGTACACTTTGCCAAACCTCTTCATATGTTGCCCTCTTTTTATAGGACTCCAAACTTAGTGGCAAAAAGCACATATCAGTAACGATATGCAGAGGTTACCTGGTGGTAGGGGACTTCCTAATACCCCTATTTCCAATAACCCAACATGTTAGCATTCCTATTTTGGGGCTCATTTCGATTAATTGTATCCCCATCCTTTCCTCCCCATATCAGTCCTATACCCCCTCTACTCCAATATTTCAGAAAAGCATTCCTCCCATTTCATTCCCGTATTCCCTACCTTAAGGCTTCCCAATGCAGCTCCCTTCAAAACACGTCATTTGATAAAAAAAAAAAACCCCTTCTCACCAGCTGAAATCCAATCACCAAGCGGCATAAACAAGTTACCATAAAGTAAGATTTGGGAAACTGTAGATTTACTGAAAAAGCCCTATATAACATGTTAGAACAAAAAAAAAACAGACATTTTTGGGGGGAGGGGGAAATAGTTTTCTTATAATTTAATTCCGTTTGGAACAAACATTGTAAGGTATTGTTGTTTACATTTACGTAAATTGAATTTGCTTGTTGTGTCATCAATGTTAATGAGATTAGTTGATTAGTTGGCTAGGTGACTGAAGTAGGTATTTGTTAAAATCGTACCTTTAACCATTTCGACAATAACTTTATTCTTATCCATGACATTTTGAATTTAGTTTTTACTTTTTTAATTGAAACTTTTAATCAGGTTTACAAAAAAGCTTTTAATTAGAGAGGATTGCCCAAACGGATATCTTGACGAGGAGGGGTGGAGTATCTGCTACTTGCCAAGGTACTGGAGATTTACGGTAGTTTCTAGGAGATCACTGAAATCGAGAATAAGTAATGGTCGATGAGATTGTAAGAACATTATCTTTCAGTCGCTCTCAATGTTACGCAACTGACATTTAATGGGTCTAAAGTACAGAATCATTAGTAACGTAAGAGTAAGCACTGATACCTCAGAAAGCTGCGGGAGCCAAAATTGACCTCTTCAGATGTCCACTGCTAGAGTGGTACTGAGAATGGCGTTACTCGTTAATTATATCTGCAATGGGAAGCTGTGAATTGATATACATTGTACACCCTATTATCTCTCCCTCTGGTAGGCTCTGTACAATAAATACAGGAAAAAGAGAAATATATATTGAGGTGAGATACCTCGGGTTGGTTCTGTTTAATAAAAAACAGCAAAAATATAAATTGAGTGCAAATGAACTGTATATAATATAATTTATGAGCAAATGGAAAGTTAAAATATTAAACGTATAGAAAAAATGAATATATAAATTAAATTTAAAAATGGGAAGCAAATAATCATTTATTATCACTTTCAATAAGCCAAAGGAATGGCGCTTACCTTGAATTCTTGTTGCCAGTGTTGGAAGACCCCCACATAGGGGAAAAGGGAAGAAGAAAAAATAGGAATAAGGAAATAATTCGTATGTGCAGCCAACTATTGAGTCTTGACCAATACACTGCTACTTGGCTGGTGATTGTAGATAATAATTAAATGGGCTCCCAGAAGCTGCACGGCACGAAACCAACCGGAAATAACAACCATGTGATTTCACAATGAGCTCATGCAGGCCCGAAAGAATCAAGGCGCCAAGTCGACAAAAGGACCAGTTTATTAACACCAGCCAGAAAAACCAGAAGTAACAATATTGAGTTTGCTTTTCACAATTAAGAGCAAATTAGTAGCTTATTATCATAGTGTATAATACACTCCTTCAAAATAAAATTATTGTACGCCGTTGGCGGCAAATTGGAATTTACATTAAAAACCGAACAAATCTACTTTTTGTTTAATTAAAAAACAAACCACCTGTCAACATTCGGTTTGGTAACTGATAATTTTTACTTTCTCTTACTTCTAGTTAGAGGAAGTATTGTAATCATGTCAAATTTTTGATATCGAGTTTACACCGGAAATATCCGTTTTAAGGTCCCCTAAGTCCAGAAAAGTGGCTTTCACCAAATGGTCTGTGTGTGTGTGTGTGTGTATGTGAACAGCATAGCTCAAAAACGAAAAACCGTAGAAAGTTTAAACTTGATATTCCGTTCAGGTATCACCATGGCATCTGACAGTGGGTCATCTGTCAAAATTCCTCAACCGGAATACCACTTTACTTGTTGGTTTTTTTACATTTTTGCGTTTTTCTCAAAAATGGCTCCGACGATTTTCTTTAAACATGCTATATGAACTAGACATACAAAGAACTACAACTTTTGTTTGAAATGTAACTCTGGGAAAATTCATTTAATGGTAGTTCTGGGGGAGGTGTGGGGTTAGGTTTTCATCTAAAGTGCTATTTTAGTTTATCAAACAAATTTATCATCTAAATAATGTTAATTAGAATTGAATATGTTGTTGAAATTCCGAGTTGGAAAAAAATCGGATAAACGGAATTGCTTTAACATTACCACTTTAGTAAATGATTTTTTTTCACTCTTCGCGATTTTCTGAAAAATGTCGCCGACGATTTCCTTGAAATTTCCTACAATAAACTAAACATACAAAGATCTACAACTTTTATTTAAAACATTTTTCGGGGAAAATTCATTTAAGGGCACTATTGGAGGAGGAATGGGGTTATGGTTTTCTCTAAAGTGCTATCATAGTTGATTATACAATTCTATCATCCAAAAAAAATTAATTAGAAATAATTTTCTAATTAATTCCGAGTGGTGGCCAAAATTCCGAGTTTTAAGAAAATTAGTAAACCGGAAGTGCGCTTTTACTGGACACTTTTTTTCAGTTTTCGGCGAATTTCATTAAATTTGGTACACAGACTATAAAATTTGTCAATTTGAATTTTGAAAACTAGAGTAAGAGATAGTTGTAAGTGTTTCACACCAGATTTTTTATATTATTTTACGTTGGAATGTACATTGCAAGTAGAAAATGAAGTCAAACACATCGTACAGGTGTTTCCATTATAAGAGCTTGTCAGGTTGTGCTAACAGCCTACTGTATTTTCCAAGTAAACTCGTAAATTTGCATTACGTACATAATAATATCATATTAAAGTGCCATCACTATAAATGTAAGCGAACATAATTTTAGCGGAACTAGTAGTAATATGCTTATTTCTAAGGGTTAGATAATTTGCAAATTCAGGTCACGTGACAATATGTCCATGCAAGACATCGTCACTTAATTCTAGACCCTAAATTTCCATTTCTGTACTCATGTAACTACAGTTTTAAGAAAAGTATTTCAACTGCATCAAATTTCAAAAACTGCGTTTTTTTCCACGATACCCGTTTTTTCGTTTCTTGAATATGAAAAAAATCTGGTGTGAAACACTCACACAACTTTCTCTTACTCCAGTTCTCAAAATTATAATTGACAAATTTTATAGCTAGTGTACCAAATTTAATGAAATTCGTTGAAAACTGAAAAAAAATGTCCAGTAAAAGCCCACTTCCGGTTTACTAATTTCCTTGAAACTCGGAATTTTGGCCATCTATTTATTTCTAATTAATTTTGTTTGGATGATAGAACTGTATAATCAACTATGAGAGCACTTTAGAGAAAAGCATAACCCCGTCTCTCCCCTAAAAGTGCCTTTAAACGAATTTTCCTAGAGAAAAATTTCAAATAAAAATTATAGATCTTTGTATGTGTAGTTTACATAGGACGTTCCAAGAAAATCGTTGGAGCCATTTAAGAGAAAATTGCGAAAAAGTGAAAAAAAATCATTTAGTAAAGTGGTAAAGTAAACGCACTTCCCGGTCATCCGATTTTTTTCAAACTCGGAATTTCAACAACATATTCAATTCTAATTAACATAATTTAGATGATAGAATTGTCTAAAAAACTGAAATAGCACTTTAGATAAAAAACTAACCCCACCCCTCCTCCATAACTGCTCTTAAATGAATTTTCCCAGAGAAATGTTCAAATCAGAGTTGTAGCTCGTTATATGTGTAGTTGATATAAAAGGTTTAAAGAAAATCGTCGGAGCCATTTTTGGGAAAAACGCAAATAAGTAAAAAAGAACAACTAGTAAAGTGGTAATACTGCCAGTTGAGGAATTTTGACAGATAACGTACGGTCAGTTCCCATGGTGATACCTAAAAGGAATATCAAGTTTCAACTTTCTGCGGTTATTCGTTTTTTAGGCTATGCTGTTCACATGCGTACGCAGAGACCATTTGCTAAAAACCACTTTTTTGGACTCAGGGAAAACCTCAAAACGGATATTTCCGGTGAAAACTCGATATCGAAAATTTGACACGACTACAATACTTCTCTTACTCGGAGTAAGAGAAAGTAAAAAGATATTTTTGTATATGGATGTGAATTGCAAACAATATATCTCAGTAAAAAAGAAAATAAAATAAAAAGTCGCAGGAAAGCCATACTGGATTGACGGAGTGTAGACGGAAGGAGCAAAATGGCAGCACCCTCTGGCTCAATCCCTTAGCAATGCATACAGCGCCAATTTAATTTAAGCCTACCGCTGTACTGGGACTCACAACCCATATAATATAATTTTTATTGAAATAAATGTTACACATAAAAGTGATAGGTTTATATTTATCCAATAAACATTCCAATAAATTATAAATAAAATCTTGTGTAATACACTCATTCGACTTTTCTCTCACTGCGAAATGGCAAAAATTTTCTTCATACTTACAATTCTTATTAGTGTTTAAAACCGTCCGTATTTTTATTGAAAAAATCATAAAAAAAACTGATAAACCTATTCAGTAAAGTCGCACTTCCGCTCAACCGATTTTCTTCAAACTGAAAATTTTAACAACTTACATAATTTCTAATTTTATAATATTAGTAATTATAAAATTACTTATTAATGTAGATGATAAGTGCGGGAAACGCACTTTCAGGTGTAGGCTAACAGAAACGGCGGACAGATAGAGGTCGTAGCCGTAGTGAAGGCGATCTATCTAGGGGTAAGGCGTCCCCAAAATCACTGCTCCCGGTCCTCCTGGTAGGGGGTTGAGCGAAGGCCAGCAACTCTTCTTCGTAAAAACTTCCACTAAGCTTTCAGCAATAAAAGAATAGAAAAGGTAGGAACATGGTGAGGGCACTGCACTCTGTCTTATGTCTAAGCAAATTAGCTTGGAAGTTAAAAGAAAAATTTATCATGCCTTCATAGAAAGTGTAGCCCTCTATGGTTCGGAATGCTGGACGGTTACAAGAAAGCTGCTGGAAAGAACTCTTCTGGTCATGGAGTTGAACTTCTGGAGGCGGAGCTATGGAGTCTCCAGATTGGAACATATTCCTAACGCCGGCGGCGCGCACGGCGTTCCTGCAACATTATCCACGACGTAGAAACCAGGCGGTTAATTTGGTATGGTCATGTCATGAGGATGAGTGGAGAAAGATGGCCAAAAAAAATGCTCCAGTATAGGCCGGTGCAAAGGAGACGTCGCGGTAGGCCAAGGAAGTTATGGATGGACGGGGTGACAAAAGCTCTGATGGCTAGAGGTCTACTAGAGCTCTGGCAAGATAGAGAGTACTGGAGGGAAACTCTTTTGGGCAACGGGATGCACTAAAAAAAAAAAAAAAAATTCTAATTAATTTTATTCAGTTGACAGAATTGTATAGCACATTGTTGAACTGATATAGCACTTTAGAGAAAAACATAAGCCCACCCCTCCCCTTAAATCAATTTTGAGCCATTTTTGAGAAAATCACAAAAACTGAGAAAAAAAAAAACCATTTAGTATAGAGGCACTTCCGGTTGATGGATTTTGCCCTAATTCTTCCTGTCTGATGGGTGGTAGTACCTAAACCGAATACAGACAATTTAAAAAAAAAAAAACACTTTTTTGGACTCAGGGGACCTTAAAACGTGTATTTCCGGTAAAAACTCAATTACGAATATCTGGCAGGATTGCAATACTTCCTCTTACTATTATTAGTATGAGAAAGTAAAAAAAAAAAAAAAAAAAAAAAAAAATGACGGAGCCCTTTTAGATGAAAATTCCAAAAATCGCCAAAAGACCTATTCTGTATCGTGAAAAACCGGAAAAAAAAAATATTGCCCTTCCGGTTGATGGAATTTGTCCGAAACCTTCTATCAAATGCGGTGTTAGTAACTAAATGGAATATCTAGTTTAAACTCACTGGAATTTTTCATTTATGAATTATTTTATTCAAATAACCTACAACTCGCACAAGCCCTATTAGCTAAATACAATTTTTTCGTTCTTCGAGGGAATTCAAAACATTTCGAAAATTTGATACGATACGCAAATATTGTATGTGTGGATATCATCATTATGTACTAGTGATGACTGAGAAGTACATACAGTGAAATAGCTGCTAGGAGCGCTAGTGTCGCAGCTTGAGGCAAGTCAAAGTTAGGTTATTGTAGGGTGCACTAGAGGGCCCTATATATTTAAAGCTCTATTCTGAAAATGTAGGAATGTTAGAATGCAACTTTTAATATGTATGTATTCGTATATAAAATAATGATTTGTTCTGTACAGTATTCAAAATCCTTTTTGGAAGAGCGCTATTTTCCATTTTCTAGAAGTTCCAGAATAAGGAAAATGATTGTCCATCATTATCATTGGTATCCATTTATTATTATTTTAATTACTATATAGTATTGCATGAAAAAACTGGACTGAAAGGGGGCCATAATCGATAATAATTTAATGTTCAAACTTCAACGAAAAATGAAAAGATGTAATTATGTTAAAGGTAAATAATTTTTTTGTCAGCTATTGTTCAAATGTTGTCGACGTGCTTCCATATTTTTTTTTTTTTTTTTGGTCACTATATGAACATTAACAACATAATGGAAGTGCTCAGGGTGGGGACAATTAGTCCTGTCATTCTGTTGGGCAATGTGCTGCTTTCAGGTGATTAAAAAAAAAAATAAGCGCGAAAAATCAATCTAGACATTTAACGTGTAAATATCTGTCTGTATTAACTCGAGTAGATTGAACAGGAAGGACAGGTTTTTTATTTTTCACCTTACAGTAAATATTTATTTAACGTGTTAGGATCAGTAAACTGAGTGTTTAACTAAACTGTTATCCATGACGCTGCATAGACACGTACACACAGTTTTACAATTTTAAACTGAGCTTTGAGTGGCTATTATCAATTTGAACTTGAGTGGCTTTTAGGTTACCAATAATATTAATGTTTTATTTACAATAGAAATTATACATTTAGTTTCCAAATAAATATTTTTTTTCTTAATCCATGATTTCGGCTATTCAACCATTCTACGTCGCGCAGCCCAATATAAAAAGGTTGCGCTGGCGATTGATGTTTGTTCGTTTAGTTGGATATCCACGGAGCACATGAGAAAATCTCATACGCGAACAACTTCAACCCCTAAAATAAACATTAATGACATGGTTTACAACCGTCTGCCAGAGACTCACTTGAAACACAAATTTGTGTCTTTGTAAAAATTTAGAATAATAAACTGGAGTGTCCCCGTAGGGAAATTGAATAAAATAAGATTAAAATTTTAATTTGTTGCGGTGGTTGGTTCCGCATATTGAGTGTGAAACTAATGTAATGGTTGTTGGAGGAGATGTTGGTTGTAGATGTTGATAGATAAATAACACCTCAATATCGGTATAAGATATATAATTGATATATATGTATATGACTGACTGCCAAGGACTGTATACTTTACACTACAAGAACTGAACAGACAGACTGACGTGGCTAAACGATGTGTACAATTCAAGTGTGAGACTGTGAACAGAATATCCCTTTTTGACTCTGTCTCTCGTATATATATCCAACTGGCCTCTCCTCTCCTCTCTCTCGAGAGGGGCTCTTTCTCTCTGATGCGTGGTGGGGGTTCACTCGCTAGTGTGGATGAGTGGTGGGGGTTCACTACCCCTACACTAACTTTGCTCTGTGCGAGTCTGTGTTGTCACACTGTCTAAAAAACGCATCCTGAAGATGGGCGAACGCCCGAAACCGGTCGATGACCACAAAATAAAGCAGGCTACCACGGAAAATGTCTCTGATAAAATTTTAATAATCGTATATAACTGAACAAAATAAACATTGTATTCTCTCGCTATTACTACCATAAAACAACTATTATGTTACTCTCATGTTAGTGTGTGTGGATAGTATCTCTCGCTTGCCCGCACTTTGAACTTACGATGTTTTTACTTCGTAACAACTAGTTATTCTAAAACAAACAGTTAGTGCGCACATTGCCTTGTTAAATTTATTTCACTTTTGGTGTGGTCATGCTTCGAACATTATTCGACATTTTTTGTTGTACGCCTGTGTTCAACCAACATTTTAAACCATTGTGGAACTTGTGGTACCATCATTCTCTTTTAAACTTTCTTTATTAGAATAGCATCACCATCATCAAGACGAGCAATCATCAATATAAACCATCATCTATGCCAGAGCGGAGGTAGTATGGACGACACCGGCACAGCTCCAGCGACATCATTCAGGCGAGATAGAAACATAATATAAAATCAGTAAATGCAAATATCATTCATCTATCTTGTATTATTTGTCTGTTCATCTTCCCACTTTATTTTTATACGAAATACAGTCCACTTTAAACATAATCAGTGTGTCTTTATGCATTTATTTTATTGACGGTACAATAACCGTAGAGGTGCAACAATCTGCATACTGGCCGTACCATAAATAATAAATAGAAATATACTAAATACAAACTTCTTAAATAAACAGAAAACTTTATCTGCGCAATTATGACGAAAAGAAAGAAAGAAAAAACCAACATAAACCTTTATATATCTGCTAACAATGTACATAAAAAATTGATTAGAACTATATGGAGGGAAGGGAATAGCTAAGTGGTTAGCGTACTGGACTCCTACGCGGAGGACCAGGGTTCGAGTCCAGCTGTGATACCTTTAGATTTTTTCTTCCTAGGAGCCTGTACAGCTCATTGTGCGGGACTATGTGTTGTCTGTAACGAGAGAAGCGGCAGTGCACTGGTAAGGCCCCGGGCGCCAATACTGTAGATGTTGACGCGCCTTAAATTTAAAAAAAAAAAAAGAACTGTATGACTTAATAGTTGAATCCATTAACTAAAAAGCTTCTATAAGTGCATTGCTTGCTTAACATACACTATCAGAGCACTCCAATTGTAACCATTTAATAAAGATAATAGTTCATTTCTAGTTAATATAGGTATATTAAAATAACGCACCCTGAAATCATTTAGAGTGGGACATAACAGCCAAGAAATGAAATGTAATTTTCTTTACATTTAAGACAGCACAACGAACACGTACACTTGATTTCCTACAACCCAGAGTTTATAATTCAGATTTAGGCCTTCAGTACATACTTTGAATATTAATTATTTAGAATAATGATCTAAATCTGATCCCATATAGTTAATGTCGTAGCTAAGACCTTTTATAGATTTCATGGAAATTAGCGTTTATAGATTTCAAGAAATTCAAATTCAGACCTCTCCTTTGTTTTATATATATATTTTTTCAATAATAATAGCCATTTACCATTTCCAGTTATCGCTAACGATCTAATTACTCATCATATAACTCATACAGTGTAGCCATTCACGAAGCCAGTAACATTCCCTTTTAACTACCTCCTTAGCTACAATGTTCGTTAGTTTATTATTTGAATTTTTAGTAAGAACCCTGAGAACATAGGAGAAAGTGACATTTCAGCGTGAAGGAAAACAATGTGTTTTTCCCAGTTTCTATTAAGTTACCATCCATGTATTTTATAAGGAAAAAATAAATGAATTATCAGCACTAACTAGTATGGTAGTAAAGAGAAGGTAACATTAAAAAGAAATTAAATTAAAGAAGAAAGACAATTTTTCAATATTTTAGAATATTGGAGATGTATTAAGGATTTTGCCTAGCCAATCAGAATTTATAAATAGATGTTAATATATTTTTATTTTCTCTTACGCGATTATTTTCCATTTCCAAAAATAGGTTATTAGGAAATACATACTGTATGGTTCATTAAGTTCGAAAAATTGTTTCTAGGAATGATATACGGCTCTCCCTCTTCCTCATCCTCTCTTTGTCTCTCTGCGTGCTTGTATGTGAGAGTGTGAATACATTTGTCAATAATATAACATGAAAACAAACAAAAATTGCACCTAAAACTATATATTCTGTTTAGATATTGAAATGTTATTGGTGTGATGTGTTGTAGTGTAGTTGATTATAGCGTGACCGATTTTGTAAACGGGCTTCTAAGTATATATTTTAAGAGAGTGAAGTATCAGAAATAAGAAAGAAGTCACCACTGCTAACAATAAATATATTCTATTAAAATAATAACTACAAGTTATTTGCAAGAAATAATAAACTTATTAATATGCACTGATGCTAAGAGAGCGAAAAACAAGTGTTCTGCTTTTGACTGTCTACAACCAACTGTCTTGAAGGAATGTCTTCTAATTGTTCGTTCAATTCCTCCCCTGTGAGAAGAAGGGGTAGGACAATGCTATCAAGGTTTATGAACTCTCCCAGTAACTGGGCTTCTTCTACCTGGCTTGTCCTTTTGCAAGGCAATGTCAAAATTCTTCTTAATTTTCATTTTTTTTTTTCAAATTAAATATATTTTTATATTTCTTGCATCCATCAAAATATCAAAAAAGGATTCAGCAAGCTATTTCAGGAAAATCAAATCAGGTTATTTCCGGGACAAATGCGACTTTATTGGCGATTTAGTTTCTTGAACACGGCTTCAACAATTGTCTTTATAGTTGTTTATAAACTTTTCAAAATTTATTTTATTTTATTATTTTTTTTTTTTGAAATATTAATTCATGAAGCTTATGTAAGAACCGTGATAAGTGGCTTATGTTTAGCCTGTGTTTCGTAATAAAGGAGTTCTTTAGTAAACCACCAACTTTAAAAAATATATGTCAATTAGATTTAGGAGAGCTGCGGAACAGAAAGTCATTGGATTATAACTGAATGTATCCTGTATTGAAAAAATTCATTGTTGCTGAAACCAGCCGTGTCAAGCGTCATGTCCTCCAGGTGCACATGAACTACGCATTACCCCCAAAGTAGCAAGTAGCAAGATAAAACTTGCAGAGTTAACACTTGAAGAACCAAAAGGACTTGAAAAAAAAAATCCAAAATAAGCTACTATCAAGAAGTCCAGTCAAGAATTCAAAAGCTAGCAACAAGGCAGTTGTTCAAACCGCTAGTAACAACTAAATCATCTGCTTTAATTCACTCTCTGTTCACAGCACGATTATAAACCCCGAAAATTTTACCAAGCTAACCGCAATAGCTGTCACTATTTAAAAAGCAAGATTTCTAACTACCCTAAAGCGATACACTTTAGCCAAGGCTACCATTTTACATTAATTACCAATATCATCACTCTTCGTTAGGCCACTCTTCCTCATAGATACTGAACAACAGGTTTTTACTATATAAGTTTCAGTTTTCTTTTAAAACTGGCAAAATGAAAGACAATTTACTTAGTAAATGTGATCTTAATCCCCAATAGAATGAAAAGTGAGAAAAATACTTGTGCTAACAAATTATCTATGTAATAAAAAGATTTTTGATATTTTCTCGTGTAATTTTGTATAGATTAAACAAGTACCTTGTTATATTTTTAAGATAACTGTATAATTGCTGCTATCTATTGAGATCATTAGGGAGTTAATAATTTATGGAGAATTCCGAAAAAAAAGAAGCATTGTCGAACGGTATTTAATAGAATAATTTCAAGAAAATTCACTTGATTAAATGCGTCACGAAGTTAGTATTCTGTGGATGTGAAATCTAGGTTGATAACTGCTATAACTTCTGCGTATCATTAGTGTCAGCTGATAGCGCAATTATTAACAGCATGCAGGTGCAATAGTACAGCAATAATATACCACCAAATTGTATTATCAATGCAATACACACAGATTATTGGTTGAAATATGCGAAATGGTCCAATCATTTACGTATGTTGATTTTTAGAAATTTCCAAAACTAATTACTTTCCCTTATTTGCTGAAAGAGGAACTTCTAGCTAATATCTCAAATTTACGAAAATCAGTTTTCTTCAGGATCACATGTTTATTGATATGAAACTATTTTAGCGAATTACTCAAAAATTCAAAAGTCATAACAAGCTCTTCAACTTCATTTACGATATCATCAGCAGATCCGGAAACGGTCTGTCCAAAATCTATCCACAGGAAATCGCAACTTTATTGAATGTTATCCATTTTTCGTATTTTTCTAGTAAAATGGGGCCCTCAAATTTATCCTATATAGATCTAATAATTTTATAATTAATTTTTATAATTACAGTGCAAAACGTTTAACACGAAACGGAAGGGACCGAAATATTTTTTCGTGTTAAAAGATGCATGTCAAAATAATCACCAATATTTTCGATGTCGTCAAATTTTATTAATTCGTTTCCCTGCGAGAATTTACACTTGTAGGTATATAAATTGATAGTCTATACTTACATATATATGCGGTATTGTTTAGGGACAATATAATATATTGTCCAATACAACATATTAGGTACATAAATTGGATGGTATTCTGCCAAAAGTGGAGCACTCTACTACCCAAAGATGGAATAAGTTGCGACAAGTGCAGCGCTCTATAATCAAAAGTGGAAGACTTATTTTATAAAATAAATTTACTGCTGTCTTTTATTAGCATATGGCTAGATTTGTATCGAGTTCTAAACGAAACATAAACGGAATTAGATGTATTGTGCAATTGTGCAATTGTACATTTTGTACTTCTTTCTATTAAGTTTACAATAAACGAAAAGTGAAGCTTATTTCACTCTTGCTTTTCTCATACATAAATAATTATATGTACATATATATGTATTTAAAGTTGATGAGGAGAGAAACTAGGTTAGATTAATTAGACGAGATATGAAGACACTGTTATAATATGGCTATAAGCTTACACAAACTGCACTGGACTGTAATTATTTTATAGAATAAAGGAGTAGAGTAGAGTTATGACACGATGCGATGTATGTTGAAAACTGATAGATAGATGTCTAGACCTCTTACTGGCTTATATACAGGTTCTCCCCACTCTAGCCTGCTCAAGTCAGAGAGTACCAGAGAAAGTCCGTTTTCTCTCGGTCGGGCTTGGCTCTCTCTCTTGCCGTTACAATATCAAGAAAATTGTATGATAAAATTAAAACATATAACAATTTAACAATATTAGAAAGATGTGATACCTGTTAAGGAAGAATGGAGAGTTAAATGTTTGAGGAGGTTATTGTTTGGTTGTAGAGTAAGCTATGCTTGCAAAGAAAACAGAGAGGGGAAATGTTTTCCAAGCTGGGAAATGTGAAGAGTGGTAGAAATGAAAAACAATTGAAAGTTGTTTATTTATATTCATTTATTTTACTTATAATTATTAATTGAGTTGTTAGGTACATAAATCTCACCAGATTCGGTTTGTGAGGATCCGAATCAATGGGATCCTAAACATTAATTACTCCCTAACAAAGCCAAACTGTAAGAGAATTTCATATAAAAGAGAGACGAGCTAGCTTACAGTTGGGCAGTGTGAAGAGTGGTAGAAATGAAAAACAACTGAAAGTTGTTTATTTATATTCATTTATTTCTCTTATAATTATTAATTGAATGTTTTTCATTTCTACCACTCTTCACATTTCCCAACTTGGAAAAAATTTCCCAAGTTTTTATAAACTTTTTTAAAAAATAAAAAGATTTTTTTTTTGCCTCCAGCCAACTAATTTTATAGCTTGTTCAAGTGACCAGTAAATTGAAATGTTTTGACAATGGCAGTGCCTCTTCCTAACCGAAAGACAAGCGATAACGACAGTGGCAGCCATTGTTTATTTTGTTCAGTCTAATGAAAAAAAAATAAGCCAAAAAATCTGGGTGAAGATGCGCTACAGAAAACAGGTATATTCTGTTCGTCCGAGAAGCGAAAACTTTTCGTGTTAAAAAAAAAAAATGTATGGAATTACATAGTATTTTGTTGGGACCGTAGTATTATTTCGTGTTAACCGATTTTTCATTTTAAGCGTTTTCGTGTTAAACATTTTTCACTGTACATTACACTTAACAAACTACACTTTTATCACTTTCAAGTCCAGTTTCTTTTATGAACATTGAATTCTGTATATCACAGCAGGTTTAGATATTTTTTATAGTGTAATGGGATCCGAAGTATTAGAATTATTAAGGTTTGTGAGGATCCGAATCAATGGGATCCTAAACATTAATTACTCCCTAACAAAGCCCAATAATTACTCCCAAAGTAAGAGAATTTCATATAAAAAAGAGACAAGCTAGCTTACAGTTTGACAACAGTTATCGACACCAGTCAGCAAACATCATTGTACTTACTTTCTAATACTCAGCCTGTCTGCCCTCTCTCTTAATTATTCCTAATTCTCTCCTTATTCTTTAATATCTTACAGCCAGTGTAAAGTCTTTGCAATTTGTGTTTTTATTTTATTATATCAATGTTCCAACCTTCCCTAAATTTTATCTTTAATTCTCTCCCTCTTACATCTATCAAAAAAGTTTCATAAATATATATGTACTATCCCCTTACTAATTAATTTTATTTTTAATTCACAGCCAGCGTAACCAGTGAAGAAAGTATAAATCCTTCCCAGAGTGATTGTGTTTACAAATTACCAAATTTTCGACCAAGGTACCTCGTATATACTCCAAAATCTACCCTATGAAAAGTGATAAAAACAAATTATAAATAGCAAATTGTAAATGTTTATATTACATATTAATTCTTTAATTTACTGATTATATAATTATTGTATTTATTTAAAGTGATATTTCCTTATTGTTATTATATATTAATACTTTTTTGTTTTTTGTATAATTAACCAAAAATCAAAATTTGCACATTTTAATTAATAATTGTTTTGTTGTTTTTTTCTGTAAATACAAAATAAAAATTCCATGTTCAATATTAATGTGCCAATATTAATGACGTATTAATTTAAAGAAATTTGTTTATAAATCTAAACTTAAAATGCTTTTTAAGTTTTTACTTGCAAAGTCCCAAAGAAATTTATGATACATGGTACAAGTGGTGGTACAATTTATGGTACAAGTGGTGGATTAAAGATAATGTACAGTAAATTTGATTGCATTATGCACAAAATCAAATGACAAAGCAATTAAAAAAAAAAAATTAAATAATTATTAATGTCGAATAACATAAGTTATTTAAGTCGTCCAATTGTTAAACGGAATATGTCTTTATATTTCGAAATTAAGATATTAATACAGTTGGGATAGGATATTCCAAAGGCTTTTTGCTGTAAAATATAGTTTTAGTTTTTGAAAGGAAACAATGTAAACTATCAGAGCTAGACATTTCCAGGTCCAAAAACACTTGAGTATCCGGGTTGGGACCGCGTCAGTGGTTTGCTAACCATCCATGTTGCCTTATTGGCTTTCCAGGAGTAACGACCCTGAAAAGGCTCATTGAAACATGGATGAAACTTCGGCTTTTTAGCACACCACTGACGCGGTCCCAATCCGGAAATTCAAACGTTTTTCATGAAAATGGCCGCGGAAACTTAAAAGATCACTTCCGTGTCTAGTTTTGGGCATTTTTAACGAAGACTTCTGAATCTTTTTCAACAACTCCCCCCCCCCAGTGTTTGGTTGTGCCATTTTTAGTTATCAATATAATAATTTTAAAGTCGTGGGCAAATAATTATGATTGTAATGTCTAATCTCTAATTTTCAAATAATATTAATTCCTATGCTATGAAGAAATTTGATGAGGACCGGTGAAGAAAAAAACATTCAATTATGCCAACGTTTCGACAGAGTTTCCTGTCTTATAAAGGTCTTATGAGGAACGACAATGCATTAATAATATTGTAAAATGCAGAATAATAATTACAAAAAAAAAATTAAATAAAAAAGAACTTACATTTAGATAGACGTGAAGATGTGAAGAAAGAATGTTTAAACATACACCTTTGTTACATCGCAGAAACATAAAAAGAAAATTAAAAAATTATAATTTCTTGTCTTAAATCATCTACAGAAATGAAAGCTGGGTTGAATAGGCAAAAAAGTGAAAAGGATTTGAGAAAATTTTTAGGAGTGGGGTAGGTAAAAGGGAATTCTAGGTCATGTTTTGAAAAAACCGTTATACAACGCAGACAAATTATTGGTATCATTACAAAAATTAACACAAATTTTATTTCTTTTGTATTCTATATTAAAGCTTTGATAAAGACTGAAAACTCTGTCGAAATGTTGGCATAATTGAATGTTTCTTTCTTGACCGATCCTCACCACAAATTTCTTCATAAAATAATTCATCAAAAGTTCAACAAATATTTTTATATTAATTCCATCGTGTTATACCCAACTTTTTCATAAGATAAACAATAAATTTCAAAGTTTTTGATTACTTCAATACAAATAAAAATCATTATAAATAAATTACTTGGGACAAACATTTTCTAAAGCACTCCAAACTTTTCTAAAGCTTTATTAATTATTACACCTATTAAATTTATTTATTCATATTATTTGTACACCATTAACTTTAAAATATAATATATGTTAAAAATTATATGTATATTTTAAATTAGTAATTATTATAATAAGACTCGTTATATTTTTGTGGTAAAAACTGTAACTGCCATATTTTGTAAATTACGGCATTACGCAGTATGTAATATATTATACATAAATGAAACAAGAAATAAATTGTGATATTAATAAAATTTAAATTTATAATTATTTATATGTTAAGGTGTGCCTTTAATGTGCCTGTTTAATATACCTATAACAATCAAAATGAAATATTATAAATGCATTATAAAGTGTGGTGTTCATTGTACCTTTAAAATTTATTTAATGAAATTAATGTTATGCCTTGATTTATATTTGTAAATAAATATAATGATAAAATGAATTAATTAAAAAAAAAAATACATAAATATATTTACTGTTTTATCAACAAAAAAAAAATGCTTAAAATTTATATTAATCTCTGTTTCAATTTCGTTAAAAAATTATAATGCTTGTTATATAAGAAATGATTTTTTTTTTTTTAATTTATGCCTGCTATTTAAGTTTATATATTTGACATTTAAAAATTATATTATATATTTGTTCAGCTTTATCGGAAAATTAAATCTCTAAAGCAACAGTAAAAACAAATTTAGAAAAATGCTATAGTAACAAAGTCCTCACGCGTTGGTCTAGTGGCTAGCGCAATCGCCTTTCGTGCGGGGATTTCAGGGTTCGGGCAAAGTCGGTGTTGACCCGGCATGGTGACAAAAAATTGGAAGCTACAGTTAGTAGCGCCCTAGGTAGCGAAGACCGGAACTAAACGGCGTGGGTACTGCGGCGTGCTTACCACAACGCCTCCCCTATCCAAATCGCAGTCTGGCAAGCCTTGGACCTTTATGGGCTGTTGCGCATAGATTTTTTTTTTTATATAGTAACAAAGCAAATGATAGCCTAAAAGAGTGTGTTGATCTCATTTAACTGGCCTGCGCACAAAGGATGGTCCATGGCTCCAATTGTATTTCTTACATGAAATAAAACAAAAATTAAAATGGAAAGTAGAAATAGAGATTGTTCAAAAGATGAGGCTGCTCAATTTATGTTGAGAATCTAATTATTCAGCGTTCTAATCAAATCTAATAAAATGTCCAACAAATGTAAAAGTAAACAAAGGATACAGCATAATTTCGTATTTTTACTAGTTAGAAATATTTTTTAATTATAAATTATATTGATTAGATTTGATTTAATTAAAGAAAAAAAAACCTGTAGCAATTAAAAAAAAAAACTCTCCTTACGATTTCACATATCAGAACATTTTATGAACAATAAAAATTATATTGCTTGCTGGCAGGTAAATGCCTGTTTATTTTGTGCGAGTCAAGGAATCGATAAAGAGAAGAACTAGTTTTTTATAAAATTGTCAAAAAATAATGGGCATTTTTGGCACTCTCTTTTGTTGAATAAATTCTGGCCTTCTGATTAGCTTACTAATTGGAAATCAAAACCTACGAAAAGAAGTGATGTTCGTTCAAGAATGTTAATTTTGTTGAGAGAAAGGTCGGAGAGTCGAAGAACGCAGCACCATAGCGTTCTGATTATAATAATATAATTTTCAAACGTATTAAAATTTTTATTTCTATTTAGACAGTTTTCTAGGAGAGTGCGCCAAAGATTTGGAGCTTCTTGAAGCTGCCCTTTTTCATGAATATATATATATTTTTTTTAAATTTAAGGCGTGTCAGCATGTAAGGTCATGAGCGCCCGGAGCCTTCTCAGTGCACCGGCCTCCGGACAGGTTCTCTCGCTACAGAGAACACTGTCTATCACTGGACAGTGCTGCTAGGAAAAAAAAATCTAAGGGTAGCACAGCTGGACTCGAATCCGGGCCCTCTGCGTGTGAGTCCCTTACGCTAAACACTTAGCCTTGTCCCTTCCCTCAAGAATATATAGACTGGAAAATTAATAATACATAATTTCCAAATTTGTTGCATTTTTTTTTGTAGTGCCAAATCTGAAATCGGGGAAAATACCTTCGAGCATCACACTGCTTTTTAAAAAAAATATTATCAATGAAGAATTGTGTAAATCCACATCAATACAAATGGACGAAATCAGTATCCTAATTGTGATTTGCGTTCTATAGGCATAAATCTTTACTTCAAATCCATTAATTACTTTCAATACAAGTTT
Source organism: Triatoma infestans (assembly GCA_011037195.1). Classification (NCBI taxonomy): domain Eukaryota; kingdom Metazoa; phylum Arthropoda; class Insecta; order Hemiptera; family Reduviidae; genus Triatoma; species Triatoma infestans. Next base: position 40,381 of record JAAEAF010005582.1, read on the forward strand.
TTCAAGGTCCCCTGAGTAAGATCAAATTGTTTTGAGCGAATGGTCTGTGTGTGTAAACAAAATATCTAAAATACGAAAAAATCGGGTAGGAAGCGAAAATTTGGTATTTTGTTTGATTACTATCTGATACAAAGTTTTCGAACAAAATCCATCAACCGGAAGGGCGATTTTTTTACTGAATATGTTTTTCTTTCAGTTATTCATGATTTTCATTAATCTGCGTATACAATTTTACATACATAGAGATATCTATCACTTTTATTTGAAACAATTTCCCGGCAAAATTGAAATTTTTGTAGGGAATCAAAGAAAACATTAGCGGTTAGGCTTTCCTCTAAAGTACCACTTCAGTATAATGTACGGTTCTATTGCTTGTATAAAATTAAAATATATTTAGATGCATTGTTAGAATTCTAAATTTGAATTCGGATTCGGTTTGCCGGAAGTGCGATTTTACAGAATAGGTTTTAGAGTTTGGGGGGGGGGATTTCATGGAAAACGAGAATATAATGATTTTCATTAAACTTATTTGTAACTTGTTGCATCTTGGGGCCATTAATAAAAAACACTTTAAAAAAATTATGAAATGGTCTGTCTGTGTGTGTGTGTGTGTGTGTGTGTGTGTGTGTGTGTGTGTGTGTATGTGAACAGCATACCTCATAAACAAAAAACCGCAGAAAGTTCAAACTTGATATTCCGTTTAGGTATGTATCACCATGGGATCTGACTGTACCTTATCTATCTAAATTCCTCAACCGGAAGAACCACATTACTAGTTTTTTTTTTAATTTTTTGCGTTTTTTCTCAAAAATAGCTTCGACGATTTTTTTGAAACTTGATATATCAACTACACATACAACGAGCTACAACTTTTATTTGAAACATTTCTCTGGGAAAATTCATTTAAGGGCAGTTTTGGGGGAGGGGTGGGGTTAGGTTTTCATCTTAACTGCTATTTCAGTTTGTTAGACAATTCTGTCATCTAAATAATGTTAATTAAAAATAAATATGTTGTTGAAATTCCGAGTTTGAAAAAAAATCGGATAACCGGAAGTGCGTTTACTTTACCACTTTATTAAATAATTTTTTTCACTTTTTTGCAATTTTCTCAAAAATGGCTCCGCTGATTTTCTTGAAACTTCTTACCTAAACTAAACATACAATGATCTACAACTTTATTTGAAACTTTTCCCTGGGAAAATTCATTTAAGGGACTTTTAGGGAAAGGGTGGGGGTTATGTTTTTCTCTAAAATGCTATCATGGTTGATTATACAATTCTATCATCCAAAGAAAATTAATTAGAAATAAATAGATGGCCAAAATTCCGTGTTTCAAAGAAATTAGTAAACCTGAAGTGCGCTTTTACTGAACAGTTTTTTCAGTTTTCGACGAGCTTTAACGAATTTCATCAACTTTGGTACACAAAACTATAAAATATGTCAATTACAATTTTGAAAGCTGTAGTAAGAGAAAGTTGTGTGAGTGTTTCACACCAGATTTTTTTTTTTTTTCAACTCATATAGTTCAGGCAAAGATAATTTCATAAATCTGACACAGTCTCCTAGTATTTCCTCTTTCAGAAGGTGAGATGAAAATATTTTCAGTTTATAATTTCACAATTGCTTGGTATGTATAAAATTAAAATTTCCCCTAATGAAATATATATATATAAAGACAAAAAATGTGAACTATGTAATTAAAATATTTTATTAATTTCTATAATTTTAATGATAATATAAAACAATCCCTTAATAAATTTAAAAAAAAATGTTATTAAATTAAAAAAAAAATATTTTTCCAAAAACTTGATGACATTGAACGATCAATTTTTTTTCTTGAAGAAGTTATTGATCATTTTTACAATTTCTCTTATAAAATGGAAATTAGATTGGAGATCAAAATGCAAAGAATTATATATTATGTAGGAATATCTGAAAAAATACATGCGTTACCCTTCTCTCCCACTTTCGTTCATGGATACTGTGACATCCTATATTCATCCTGTATTTCATTTATCTCACGTGATTTATCATATTTCCTATACATTATACATTCTATATTTAAAAAGATTTCCGTTTATTTTTATTTTAGTTTTGTACTGCATTTATCTTCTCAGAATTCAAATATGTCTTTTATTTTCTACAATTTTTGTAGGTAACCTTTTTTTAAAAAAAAAAAAAAAATATGAAAATTGGATCCCGTCATGGCAGCTCGTGCTCTACAATCTCATCTTCATATTCTTGAACCTTGGCTTCGGCAGTGAAAGATCAAAGCAAACTAACTTAAATCCAAACTCATAGTATTCACCTTAAACCAAAAAAACTCTTCTTCCTATCTTTACTTTAACAATATTATCCTTCCCATTGCGAACCAAGTACGATATCTCGGATTATTTCTTGACAAACGACTAACATGGAACCCTTCATACCAGATTGAAACGAATTGACTGCAACTTCAGGTATAAAATGCTAAAAAGACTACTTGACAAACATTCAAAACAGACTTTAAGGAACTGCTCTTTTAGTCCCCATTTGGACTCTACGGCACTGCAAAACAATCCAACCTTAACCGACTTCACACTCTACAATCTAAGATCCTAAGAGCAGTAGTTTTTTTTGCTCCCTTTTAAGTCTCCAACCACACAATCCACTCCAACCTTAACATCCCATTCATTTCAGAGCTAGCCCAAATTTCGTTACACAAAATTTCATTTCAAAATAAATTGTCACCATAATCCTCTGATCCAGAATGTGTCCACTAGAAAACTGCCCAAAAATTCTAGTCAGTGGTTGAAGCGGCGGTGGCCACGCTGGCCATCTGAACGTACAACGGCGACCTCCTAGGGTAGCTGCTGTGTAAGCTTGCCATAGTGGCAAAATAACCGCTTCCATCAATGGATGGTCATCGTTCATATCTCTCAAGTAACATGTACATGTGTATATATTGACTAATATATAACATGTATGTATACAAATTACGCACTCATCACTTTTGCTTGTTGTACTTTGTATACAGTTGCAAAATAAATTAATAAATTAAAAAAAAAACAAAAAAATATATATGAAAATATTTTAGGAACAACCGATAAAGTTGAAATTTATTTCTCGTATAGCCGTGTCAGAATTATTCAAGTCAAACTATTATGGCGTTAAGGTGTGTTTTTTTTTTTTTTTTTTTTTTTTTTTTACAAAATATGTTTTGTCACTTATAGCGAGACATTTATAGATATAAGAAGAAGAAGATAGATATAAGATTTATAAATATTTATCTTTTATAAATATATATTTCTTTTAGCCCATATTTCAATATCTAAAAGAAACATTACATATTTACTTACTGCTGAATTTAATAAACACTTAAGAAGTGTCTTTAGCTTAGAAAAAAAAAAAAAAAAAAAAATCTGGTGTGAAACACTCACACTACATTCTCTTATTTCTCATTAATACAAAATTTTCTAACCTTAACATAAATAAACAGGTATAGGGAGGGGCCCTACCTGGCAACTGAGGCAGGTAGAGAATGATTACATTATAAAGAGGGCTAGATCATATTTGAATTTTAACGTCTCAGATTCCTCACAACCACCCAAAAACATTCAAACTTTCCGGGAAATGTAAATAAGTTTCAGGGTTGTAAGAATATGAACCTCTTAACAGCTTATTTAATTATAATTATCTTGAAATTAATTACATTTATTCCCGACGTTCCGAACACTCTGCATGTCATTATCAAGGGAAAGTTATTGTTCACAATATCTTTTACATATCTGTATTGGGGGCTGTGATTTATTATGTGGAGTTTATTTCCAGTTTCCAAGGTATACCCAAATTTTGCTAAATTAATTTATTTGTAACTCTGTTGTTACTGGTCGTAATTATGAAATAGTTGTGTAGTTAAAAAATTTCACCTTAAGACTGGTTGTATTAAGTTCATTTGGATTTTTGAATTTGGAACCACGTGGTACCAATTCGTATTTTCTTTATATGAATTTTATACATTAGTAGATTATGTTTTTTTATTATGTTGATTTAAGGCTGTATATTTAACACCAGTGCCCTCAGCTAGTGAGTACTCAAATTACAGCCTTAAATCAACATAATAAAACAACAAAACATACTAATGTATAATATTCCTATAAAGAAAAAACGAATTGGTACCACGTGGTCCCAAATTCAAAAATCCAAATGAACTCATATACAACCAGCCTTAAGGTGAATACAAATTTTTAACTACACAACTGCTCTGAGATGAATGGGATGTTAAGGTTGGAGTGGATTGTGTGGTTGGAGACTTAAAAGGGAGCAAAAAAACTACTGCTCTTAGGATCTTAGATTGTAGAGTGTGAAGTCGGTTAAGGTTGGATTGTTTTGCAGTGCCGTAGAGTCCAAATGGGGACTAAAAGAGCAGTTCCTTAAAGTCTGTTTTGAACGTTTGTCAAGTAGTCTTTTTAGCATTTTATACCTGAAGTTGCAGTCAATTCGTTTCAATCTGGTATGGGGGTTCCATGTTAGTCGTTTGTCAAGAAATAATCCGAAATATCGGTACTTGGTTCGCAATGGGAAGGATAATATTGTTAAAGTAAAGAGGAAGAAGAGTTTTTTTGGTTTAAGGTGAATTCTATGAGTTTGGATTTAAGTTAGTTTGCTTTGATCTTTCACTGCCGAAGCCAAAGTTCAAGAATATGAAGATGAGATTGTAGAGCACGAGCTGCCATGACGGGATCCAATTTTCATATTTTTTTTTTTTTTAAAAAAAAGATTACCTACAAAAATTGTAGAAAATAAAAGACATATTTGAATTCTGAGAAAATAAATGCAGTACAAAACTAAAATAAAAATAAACGGAAATCTTTTTAAATATAGAATGTATAATATATAGGAAATATGATAAATCACGTGAGATAAATGAAATACAGGATGAATATAGGATGTCACAGTATCCATGAATGAAAGTGGAAGAGAAGGGTAACGCATGTATGTATTTTTTCAGATATTCCTACATAATATATAATTCCTTCCATTTTGATCTCCAATCTAATTTCCATTTTATAAGCGAAATTGTAAAAATGATCAATAACTACTTTAAGAAAAAAATTTGATCGTTGAACTTCATCAAGTTTTTGGAAAAATATTTTTTTTTTATTTTAATAACATTTTTTTTTTAAATTTATTAAGGGTTTGTTTTATATTATCATTAAAATTATAGAAATTAATAAAATATTTTAATTACATAGTTCACATTTTTTGTCTTTATATATATATTTCATTAGGGGAAATTTTAATTTTATACATACCAAGCAATTGTGAAATTATAAACTGAAAATATTTTCATCTCACCTTCTGAAAGAGGAAATATTAGGAGACTGTGTCAGATTTATGAAATTATTTTTGTCTGAACTATATGAGTTGAAAAAAAAAAAATCTGGTGTGAAACACTCACACAACTTTCTCTTACTACAGCTTTCAAAATTGTAATTGACATATTTTATAGTTTGTGTACCAAAGTTGATGAAATTCGTTAAAGCTCGTCGTAAACTGAAAATACCGTTCAGTAAAAGCGCACTTCAGGTTTACTAATTTCTTTGAAACACGGAATTTTGGACATCTATTTATTTCTAATTAATTTTCTTTGGATGATAGAATTGTATAATCAACTATGATAGCACTTTAGAGAAAAACATAACCCCACCCTTTCCCTAAAAGTGCCCTTAAATGAATTTTCCCAGAGAGATGTTTTAAATAAAAGTTGCAGATCATTGTATGTTTAGTTTAGATAAGAAGTTTCAAGAAAATCAGCGGAGCCATTTTTGAGAAAATTGCACAAAAAAATTAAAAAAATTATTTAGTAAAGTGGTAAAGTAAACGCAATTCCGGTTATCCGATTTTTTTTCAAACTCGGAATTTTAACAACATATCCAATTCTGATTAATATTATTTAGATGATAGAACTGTCTAACAAACTGAAATAGCACTTTTTAGATGAAAACCTAACCCCACCTCTCCCCCTTAATTGCCCTTAAATGAATTTTCCCAGAGAAATGTTTCAAATAAAAGTTGTAGCTCTTTGTATGTGTAGTTGATATTTTAAGTTTGAAGAAAATCGTAGGAGACATTTTTGAGAAAAACGCAAAAAAGTAAAAAAAAAAAAAAACTACTAATGTGGTACTTCCGGTTGAGGAATTTTGATAGATAAGGTACAGTCAGATCCCATGGTGATTCCTAAACGAAATATCCAGTTTCAACTTTCTGCGATTTTTGTTTTTGAGCTGTACTGTTTACACACATACACAAACCATTGGCTGGCTAAAAAACCACTTTTTGGACTCAGTGGACCTCCAAACCGATATTTCCGGTGAAAACTCGATATCAAAAATTTGACACGATTACAATACTTCCTCTTACTAGAAGTAAGAGAAAGTAAAAAAATGAATAAACATAGAATTAGCAATAAAAATAATTTATAGCAGCTGATCTGGTATGTGGCACGGTGGTAATCGTGTTTATACATACATCGAATCTAAAAATCGCAATAATTTTATTATTACTAATTTTTTTTATTATTAATCATTTTTTCAACTCAAATAGTTACGGCGAAGATAATTTAAAAAAAAAAAAATATCGATTAAATTGTATTAATTATTGTAAGAGAAAGCTGTGTGAGTGTTTCACATTAGATTTGTTTCAAATTAAATTGATATTATAAAACTAGACTTGCAAATAGGTTCATCATTTTTATTGAAATATTTTGTTACAAAATTTGTTTGGTGGGTGAGGTATTGTTTCTAAACAGTAGCGGCTGGTTACAGCTAGACAACTTTATTGTGGTACCTGTGGGCGGAGCTAAATGACGGCACAAATTCTAGAAAGGTTTAGCTGAGGTTAACAGCAAATGAGAAGGTTTTACAACTAAGATGTTGGGCTATACCTATATATAAATTACGTTGGAATAAACGTGTAGAAACTACAGACGTTAACCTCATAAAACTGCTGATCCCATCCTTTCCTTATTTACGATATAATATCATAATTTTCCCACAGCCTTCAGTTTTGTATATGTTGTTTTAGCTGATGTTTTTAGTGTAATAATTACTTTTTAAATAAATTATATTTTTTAAAAACGGAATATTTGAATCTAATAAAGTAATTGGTGCAGTTCGGTAGGACCGGTAAATAGTATTCGTTCGAAGATTAACATTCGCAATCGGATCCTGTTGGATTGAATCATTTTTTTACCGATTAAAAAATTTACATCAGCGTCATCAAGACTCCGACAAAGTAAAACCCTCAGAGCCAGGAAATCGCCGTAAGAAGACCACTTCACTAAAAGCAGCAACGGAGTAATGAAGATACCATTTGTACTCTACATACTGGTCTTCTTCTTCTTCCCCACGACAGGGCGAGATTTAGAGATTCGGAACATTACTCATAACTCAGGAATCTTACCAATACTAGGACAACACAAATTAAGACGAGCACTCACACCTTTGTACATTATTATCAGATAGAACCTTTATTGAAGCAACTGCATGACACAAATCATTATTATTTAAATTTATTTAATATATTTATTTATTTATTAATTTATTATATTTTTATCAACAAACGGCTGAAGTCATTACATGTGATACATACAGTGATACATAAAATAATAATAGTAAAATAATACATGCTCATTTAACAATTTAATCTTCAAGTAATGCAAAAATGTTTTTTGAAAAGTCCAGATGCCATTTGAAAACCCACATCACCAGGAACATACTCATTCCATGACCTGCATATTCTACAAATGACGTCAGCGTTGAACAGCGCAGTAGTCTTAACGGCAGGGTCCACGAAATGCGAAGTACTGCGCAAGCAGCGAGATGGTACATGAAAAGGAATGGCAGCAAGTAGCTCCATGCAATCAATTTCGCCATTCAAGAGCTTCTTCAAGAATAAAAGACCAGCATTTCGTCTTTTAGACTCTAAAGAGCATAAAAGAGTAGCACCGCTGGGTAACCTTTTCTTAAAAGTCCTGATGAAACGGTTTTGTATAGCTTCCAGTCTGACTATATCCTTCTTGGTGTAGGGACACCAAATCAATGACGCGTACTCAAGAAGGCTTCTAACGTATGCATTGTACAATTTAATGTAAGAGATTTTTATAAAAATGAAATAAAGAATATAAACAAAATTAAAATTATAAAGAACTATGGTAAATTAATCAATCTAACAAGAAATGTAATCTATGAAAATCTCTCGTTAATAATAAAAGATGTATTACTAATGGTTTAAGGAAGCGCAATAAAAAGCATAAGCGATAACTTAGACGCTTATGACGGAGAAAATTATGATCAAATTCTAGAGGAATTAAAATTTAATCAAAGAAATTTACAAAATCAAATACAACATCATTATTCTATAAATGTAGGAATAACGAAAGAAATTAATAAAACGTTAGAAACAATTAACGAAAATAACGTTGAAATAAAAGAGAAATTATAGTTATTAAATGACGATCTGTATGAAGTTTACGAATTCGCTGCCATAACTGACATTCTAAATCATGTAGAAATATTATACAACATGATCGTAAATATTGTCAATGATATTGAGAACTCTCTCACATTTTTGTAATCGTAAAACATTTCATCCAAGCATTATTTCAAGTTATGAATTATTTTCAGAATTAAAAAACATTGTACATTATTATGATGACCAATTACTCATTGAAATTAAATATGAAAACATGTTTGACACTGTAAAATTGTTAGATATTGATGTTTTGGTGTTCGTTACGACCGCTGTATTCAATGTTGTAAATTGGATGTTGAGGTTCGGTCATACAAAAGAACTCTTTTTAAATTTCTACCAACGGCAATTTATTGCCTTCTTCAGGGTAAAAATTTTCAGTTAGATTTTTAGTTAGTTTCTAACTGAAAATTATTACCCAGAAGAAGGCAATAAATTTGCCAAAACGTAGGTAGAAATTTAAAGAGTTCTTTTGTATGACCGAACCTCAACATCCAATTTACAATACTGATTGTGAAATAAGTCATAAAAATTAAATTATTTAATTCATCCATTTACCTATTGTAAAGAAAGAACATTTTCAATTGTATTACCAACATCCTATTCCATCCCTCATCAATTCAATCTTAATGACAATACTCCCAACCAAAAGATTCCTTCTAAAATAAAATCCAGCAGTACAAAAATTGAAAGTTTACGAATAATGTGTAACATCAAACTACCCTTTGGGTATCCATGCTCCTGACATATGCTTGTATACCAGTCAACTCAGTGCGAGGAAGAAATCTTAATCAAAGGAACAACGTTATCCTGCAAGTTCACTTCACTTAACATCAGAGACAGTCAAGTGGACAGACATTGGTCGAAGAAATAATATTTGACAGTCTTCCCTAATGAAGAAACATTAACCATACAGAAAAGGAACCGTAATGGAGCAAAAAACACTCCGAGGAATATATCTTTTAAAGCCAAACGAAGATAGAATCATCTTCAAAGGCAAGAAGCTGTGTAATCAATCATTTGGTCACCCGATACTGCTAAGTGATCTGGAACCTATTTTAAAGAAGGACCAAGTACCAAAATTTTCAGTAAACATCAGGCATTTGGACTTAGCAACTATATCACAAAATGTAGTGATCCCCATCTATAAGAATTCATTTATTTCAAATAAATTTAATACTTGGAGCATCTTGCTGATCTCACTCATGGGCCTCTTCTTCATCTGCTACAAGATAACAAGAAGAAAGAATACTTATGCGTCAACAACCACTGATTTCGCACTTCCGCAGGAAGTCCATTCTAGGGGTGGAAGAATTACGTTACTGTAGAAACTATAGACGTTAACCTCATAAAACTGCTGATCCCATTCTTTTCTATTTCCGATATGATATCATAATATTCCCACAGTCTTCAGTCTTGTCCATGTTGTTTAGCTGATGTTTATAGTATAATTCCTTTTTAAAGAAATTATATTTTTTAAAAACGGAATATTTGAATCTAATAACATAATTTGTATATATATATATATATATATGCAGATTTGCCTTGAACCTCCTAGCAAAATCTTACTTACAATATGAAACCTTTATTAAGAAATGTTTTTTTAGAACAGTATTTCAACAGTTAGATGCGTTAATATAAAAATCCTGTTATTCAGTTCAAACACTTGTAGGCGCTACTTGCATGCTAGCGCAAGATGTCAGAGATCGGTATTATGGAAAAGGTAGGTACTTGCAAGAGGAAAAAAATCTGCTTGTGAAACACCCATTGTTTTTCCCTTACAATTTAAACTAGACATTTTCTTTTAAATTGCAACGTTGCAATGTTTTTAGTTTGGCTGGTCATTAAAATAGTGGTGCGGATTTTACTTCTACAACTGAGCGGTCTTATATAGTTGGTGTACCAAATGTAATTAAATTCGTCGAAAACTGAAAAATCTGTCCAGTAAAAGCGCACTTCCGGTTTACTAATTTTCTTGAAACTTGGAATTTTGGTCATCGATTTATTTCTAATTAATTTTGTTTGGATGATAGAATTGTACAATCAACTATGATAGCACTTTAGAGTAAAACATAACCCCACCCCTCCTCAAAAAGTGCCCTTAAATGAATTTTTCCAGAGAAATATTTTAAATAAAAGTTGTAGATCTTTGTATATTTAGTTTATATACGAAGTTTCAAGAAAATGGTCGGAGTCATTTTTTAGAAAATCGCGAAAAAATCATTTCGTAAAGTGTTAATGTAAACGCACTTCCGGTTATCCGATTTTTTTGAAACTCGGAATTCCAACATCATATTCAATTCTAATTAATACTATTAAGATGATAGAATTGTTTAACAAACTGAAATAGCACTTTAAATGAAAACCTAACCCCACCTCTCCCACCTAACTGCCCTTAAATGAATTTTCCCGGAGAAATGTTTAAAATAAAAGTTGTAGCTCTTTGTATTTGTAGTTGATATACCAAGTTTGAAGAAAATCGTCGGAGCCATTTTTGAGAAAAATGCAAAAAAATTAAAAAAACAAAACAAGTAATATGGTACTTCCGGTTAAGGAATTTTGACACATGACCTACTGTCAGATGCCATGGTGATACCTAAACGGAATAACAAGTTTCAACTTTCTACGGTTTTTCGTTTTTGAGCTATGCTGTTCACATATACATATACATACATACACACACACATTTGCTAAAAACCACTCTTATGGACTCAGGGGACCTCAAAACGGATATTTCCGGTGAAAACTCGATATCGAAAATTTGACAAGATTATAATACTTCCTCTTACTAGGAGTAAGAGAAAGTAAAAATTAACACCATCATAAACTAAAGCGAAAATACATCAACAAACTGTATGTTCATTTTTTAGATATTTTGCTTCGTTTAAGATTTATTTCAAAAATGACCCATTTAAATGGGACACTCTGTATAATAAATCAAATGCTGCAAAACAAACTACAAATAAAGAAAACATGGACAGCCCACTTTTTTATCTGGTTCAAGGGAAAGGTGGCAATTAAAGAAAAATGAGCTGTAATAAATTAATTGTAATATAAAAATATTTAAATCTGTGGAATGAGGAAAGTAATAATTTATATCATACTATTTTCCTTACAAGCTTCCTTTGAAGGAAAAGATGGAAACTCTTGGAAAATCTGTGTGTCTGAGTACAATTAAACTGGTTACTTATCTACTTCAAAATGAACTTTATTGAAGTACTCAGACCTACTTCAAATATGAGGCACTAAGTTCAAATGTCAGCAATTACGTTATAATTGGCTACTTATTTACGTACTTGCATTCTCATAGCCCGCAGCTGCACTGAAATGGCTTTTGAATAAAATATTCGCTGCCCCTTCCACCAATGTAACATTAACTAACTGCAAATAATACAAGTTTTTTTTATTTATTTCAAACGGGTAAAAGCCCAGCTACAATAATTAACAATACAGTTACAAATAATAAATTGTCAAATACAGAACATATATTTTATATATATATATAAAACACAGAAAAAAAGCTGGTGTGAAAACAGTCACACAACTTTCTCTTACTCCAGTTTTCAAAATTGTAATTGACAAACTTTATAAATATTATATCAAATTTACTGAAATTCTTGGGTGTTTTTATGGGGAAAAGCACAAAAACTGATATAACTTCAGTAAAAACACACTTTAGATTTGCTAATTTCCTTGAAAGTCAGAATTTCAATAACATTTTTAACTCTAATTAATATTATTTAGATGATAGAATTCTATAATAAAGAGAAATAGCACTTTAGAGGAAACCATAACCCCACCCTTCTTCCAAAAGTGCACTTAAATGAATTTTCCTAGAAAAATGTTTCAAATAAAAGTTGTAGCTCTTTGTATGCGTAGTTGATATATACTAGTTTAAGGAAAATCGTTGGAGCCATTTTTGAGAAAATTGCTAAAAAGTAAAAAAAAAAAATCAACTAGTAAAGTGGTATTTTCGGTTGAGGAATTTTGACAAATAACCTACTGTCAAAAACCCATGGTGAAACCCAATCGGAATATCAAGTTCGAACTTTCTGCGATTTTTCGTTTTTGAGCTATGCTGTTCACATATACATACTATTTTTCTGGATTCAGGGGACCTCAAAACGCATATTTCCAGTGAAAACTGGATATCAAAAATTTGACATGATCACAATACTTCCTCTCCTTACTAAGAGTAAGAGAAAGTAAAAAAAAAAAAAATCTGGTGTGAAACACACACACAACTTTCTCTTAATCCAATTCTCAAAATTATACATATTTGTCTGTGTAGTTTATTGTAGGAAGTTTCAAGAAAATCGCGAAAAAGTGAAAAAAAATCATTTAAAGTAAACGCACTTCCGATCATCCGATTTTTTCAAACTCGGAATTTCAACAACATATTTAATTCTAATTAACATTATTTAGATGACAGAATTGTATAATAAACTGAAATAGCACTTTAGAGGAAACCGTAACCCATTCCCTCCCCTTAAGAATGATTTTTTCCAGAGAAATGTTTCAAATAAAAGTTGTAGATCTTTGTATGTGTAATTGATATATTAAGTTTAAAGAAAATCGTTAGAGCCATTTTTGAGAAAATCGCAAAATAGTAAAAAAAAACAAACTAATAAAGTAGTACTTCCGGTTGAGGAATTCTAACGGATGACCTACTGTCGGATGTCATTGTGATACCTAAACGGAATATCGAGTGTGAACTTTCTACTGTTTTTCGTTGTTGAGCTATGCTGTTCCACATACATACTACATAATAGCACTAACAACACTTTTTTACATGCAAACAAATTTTAGCTAATGCTTTTAGAGTTTTTCAAGAAGCTATTTGAATTAACATACCATCTTTATAAACTTCTGGATCTATGCAGCACCAAAGGTCTTCAGTATCAAATACATCTTCATGGCAAATTTCCAATCATTATAATTCGAAACACCATCTAAATAAATCGACCACTCGCGCTCTTTATCAACCATCGTGACAAAATTATAATTACCTTTTATTCACTCAAGAGCAATGCGCACTATATAAATATGTTTGAAATGGTCTGAGCCCATAAACAATTGGAGGGTTATGAAATAAAGACGGTAATAATACTTTTAACAATTCTATTTAACGCAAGTAAACGCACATACATATATAAATACAGAAATCAGGTAATGTACTCATTAACAATTATATCTAAGCACATGGTTGCAACGGAACTTCAACATCATCAGTTCAAGAGCGGAGTCAAGGTTATATAGGCTGTTATCATTATAAAACAGTATTACCACACGATCACATTATACACCCTAAGTTTGTAAATATGCAACAGCTCCGTCATGTACGTATTGTATTAAACAATGAAATAAATAAATAAAATAAATATACTATAACAATATAACTGCTAAATTATAACAATTTCTTCTTAATATTATTGATATTTCAAATAAACAAATCACGGCCAAGGGAATAATTTGTTGCTATTATTCGTGATTAGTGACAATGGACGAAAGTTGGGATAGTTTATTGCGTTATAGTTTTTTGAAAACATTAATCTCTGACGAGTACTCTTCATAAGGACTTGAATATAAAGTTTACTGAGTAAGTCAGGACAATTTAATAATATTATTTAAGAGCTTTTTTAAAAACAAATATGCAATCACTTTTGAATCCCCTATTGTCAAGAGGTTGTAGAGCCAGACTTTCCATAATAATATCATACGGTGCAACATGATAAATACCACTTTTCTTATTTTCCAAATAAGATGGAGAAACCGTCTTTGAACAGCTTCAAGTTTGTCGCCTAGGTTTGTTTGATAAGGAGAACACATACTAAAAAACCATATTCGAGCAACGGCCGGACACATTAATTTAAATATGGTGACTAAATGGCAGCTATTTTTAAAGTGTTTAGTTGTTCTAGTTTGTAAAACAGAGAGATTATTGGCTTTGCTTGTAATCCATAGCGATGTGAGAGCCAAAAGATGAGTTACTGTCGAAAATTTAAATTTCGTTTCTTTTTTAAAAAAAAATGTGTCCAAGTCGCTCCGGTATCCAGTTTATAAGCGGCCAATTTATCATAGAAATGTATTAATAAAATTTTGATGGTTATATTTAATTGCTTCATCTGCATATATCCATCGTTCATCTAAATTAATAGTTAGCTAAATTCAGTTCCACATTAAACAATACTGTTTAGTGGGATTGTCATGCCTGTTGGGCACCCGGTTTATAGGCCAAAAAAACTATGTCACCTGCATATGATAAGCATCGTATATTTATATTATTAATCTATAACCAACCTCCTAAAAAGTCATTTAAATCATCTATGAATAATGAGAATAACAAAGTGGACAACCCCGCTTTAAAATCCAACCGCAGCTTGTTGGAAAAAAAACAATGTGCCTCAAATGGTCCAAACTACCGATTCCATATTTTTATAATATTTTTCTATGATTACTATAAATTTAGTAGAGACTCCAATTATAGATATAGCTTCTCTTACTAGAGAATCAAAACGCGGCT
>JAAEAF010005583.1:0-73429 GCA_011037195.1 Triatoma infestans
TGGTTGGTCACAGCTTGTATGATGGTATCAAATGCTATCTTTTGTTCTTGAAGGATTCAATGTATTTTCTTGGACAAATAGCTGTAAGTCATTTCTGGTGATGATTGCTCTCTGAGCAGTTCTCTCTCGAATGTTGCATTGATCCGCAACTTATTCGGTACTGTTACTCTCAATAGTGCCAACAGCTTGCCACACATTGTAAGACAAAGATTATGCTTCATTGTATATTTCTTCTGTGAAGCTATCCAAGCCATGATTGCGTTTCTTGACTTATTCTGTGCAGAATATCTTCGGCAGAGAGCGCGCTACGATCGCGACGCGTCTGCGTCTGTCTATTTCTGCCAAACTCACGAAACGCTCGGAATTTCCCGTTTCCGTGGGAACTTCGGAATAAAAAGTATATGTAAACACTCTTATATAGAAATGTAACGTTGTGTAAAAATTTCAAGTCAATCCATCGATTACTTTTCGAGTTTTGCGGCCACAAACATACGGATGTTGAATTTTTATATACATAGATTACTAGATCGCCTAATAAAACAAATAAAAGCAATAGAAATTAAACAAAATTCCTTTTTAGTCTATATCCATTTTCACAGCATAAAGAAGTTCACTATTCTGTTAGAAGTATTGCTGGGGCTGCCTCCGCTGAAGCTGTTGATCCAAGCGGAACAAATGGCCAGTGCATATACATTAACAAAAAAAAAATCTGATGTGAAACACTCAAACGAATTTCTCTTACTGCGAAATGGCAAATTTTCTTCACACTCACACTTACACTTACAAGTAAAATGAATGTTGAGGTTCGGCCAAAAAAAAAAACAAAAAAAAAACTCTTTTTTCAAATATTCATCGATCTTTCGGCAAATTTTTAACCTGAAGAAGATAATAAATTGGCCGAAACGTCGGTGAAAATTTGAAAAAAGAGTTTTTGTTGTGACCGGAAACTCAACATCCATTTTACATCAAATACAGAGGTCGTAACGAAGCTCCAAAAACATTCTTATTAGTGTTCAAAACCGTTGGCATTTTTATGGAGAAAAACACGTAAAACTTAAAAAACCTGTTCAATAAAGTCGCATATCCGGTTAACCGATTTTCTTCAAACTGGGAATTTTGGCAATTTACATAATTCTAATTAATATTTTTAATTAGTTGAAAGAATAGCACATTGTTGAACGAAAATAGCACTGTAGAGCAATCCATAACCTTACCCTTCCCCCAAAAGTACCTTTAAATGAATTTTTCCCGGAGAGATATTGCGTAGCTCTTTGTATGTCCAAGGTTTAAAGAAAATCGTTGGAGCCGTTTTTGAGAAAATCACAAAAAAAAACTGAAAAAACTATTCAGTAAAGTGGCACTTCCTGTTGATGGATCTAGCTCGAAATTTTCGTGATTGATGCGATGGTAGTAACTAGGCGGAAAATACCAATTTTGACTTCTTGTCACAAAGTGGTTTTCTATGGTGAGCGATTTGTATGGGATACCTGAAAACTGGCTGCAGAAATTTTGCTTCTTGGTTTGAAAATTTGCTTCTTGCTTTGCTGTTTCCCTTTGCTTTATTTGTTTCCCAATAATTTCACATTTCTCATCCTCTGTCATAGATCTCAAAAATAATAACTTCTTTGCAAATACGGCAAAACACTTTATAATCATTGTGTTTGATAACTCCAAACTTTTCAGTCCACTCATCATTAAATAACCAGTGACTTGTACTTGCTTCTTCAGAACTGTTTTTTCTTTCTTTTTAGGCATTTTTATGGGTTATCGCTTAGCGTTCAATTTAAAAACGAGAAAGTAAAAAAAAAAACAGCTTAAATTAAGCGCGAGTAACTAATATAACAGGAAAATAAGAGTGGTATACAATTAGCAGTAGGGCTAACTCAAAAAATAAACGTAATTAAAAACAAACATAAAACTGTGACAGAAAGAAAATTACTACTGAAAATTCAAGTTAAATCGGCCTATAGGCCTCATGTTAGAGAATACAGAAGAAAACTGAAAACTCTCTAATCGTCTCAACTTGGGTTGTTGAAGTAAACAATAAATTTTGGTTGAAATGAAAATATAATAAAATGTTATGAAAAATAAAAAAGCCAAATTGACTGAAAATTGGAAAAAATTGCTGGATCTAACCGAAAAATTCCTAAATTGTCATCATTGCCTAATTAAACATAGTATATAATGTCCACTTACTGTAAAAAGTGCTTTCTTGCAACCGTACACAGAACGCTCGAACATTCTCAGACATCATTGTTCAATAATTACTGATAATTTTTGAGATTCTTAAATTATAAAGAAGTGTAGGATGTCTAAAAGTTTTTTTTTTACAGTAGCATAACTGGACATTATTGGGTATAAGTACTTAACAGAGAAGTGGGTCATTCAAATGTGAATGGTGGGTCACTTTGTGACTCGCGAGTCAATGGTTCGTCATTTCTTTTGTATTTTGTTTTATTCTAAATCTTAGAGCCTTCGAAAGGAAGTAGTTGCACTTAGATCTCAAGGCCCATTGTGTTCTCCGAATACACTCCTACATCAGCCCAGTCCCCTTAATGTGTAAAATGCTAGAGTCCTATTAGGTATCTCGCCTGCAGATGGAACAACAAAAGAAGGAGACAAAATTGTACGGAGTTATGATTCACAGTTCCAGATAAGACGCCCGGTCTATAACACATGGTGTCAGGATAAGCTTGATGTCAAGAGATATCTTCAAGTCCAAGTTTGGTATCAAGAAATCCAGCCACCAAACTTGAAAAATTATCGAAATTCCCACAAAAAGGTTTTGCGGTAATGTTTTCGTAAGGGGAGGTCGGCCCGTTTTATCAGATCTCGTTCTTAGCTCACTTTCCTCTCTTAGTAGAAAGGTATGAATATTGTATCCATTCGTCTATTCAATAGTGCAGTGAGTATGATGCATAGTTGAAGTGCACTGGAGGCGCTATGCTAACTAAGTCTAGTATTGACACGGTGTCCAACGCTTGTGTGGAGAATTTTTTTTCAAGAACATCTACTTCTAAAACAGTTTCATGGTTATATTTAGAAAAGCATTTACTGTAGAAATTGATAGTAATTGAAGCTACCTTTCTACAGTTTATAGTGCAATGAAAACTTTATCTGCAATGAAATTTCTAATTGAGTAAAATAAACTTAGGTTGTCGAAGTAAAAAAGAAATTTTAGTTGAAGTGAACAAGAAACATGGTTTTATTTAAACTTTAATAGAAGCCCTTCTTTTCTGAACATAGAAAGACCTTTGTACAAGCTGAAAAATAATTATTAAGGTTAGTTGTTTTTCAAAATAACATACTGGCAAAAAAAAAAAAAGTGTAATATATTAAAAATTGGGATCGAATATCCATTAAACCTGTAAGCGTAAGTTGCAAAAGATTAAACAAATGGTGAAACTGGTTTTTATCAAAAAAAAAATCTGGGTGACAACCTCACACCCCCTTTCTCTACTCCATTCTCTAATGATAATTCACGGAAATCTTGATGTTTTGTGTACAAATTCAAGGAATTCGTTCGAAAACTGAAAAAACGTTCAGTAAAGCCACTTCCGTTCACTAATTCTTGAACTCCGAATTTCAGCCCTCGATTGTATCCTCGCCTAATTATGGTTGGATGATAGAATTGTATATCCAACTATGATAGCACTTTGATGAAACTAACCCCACCCCTCCCGCTAAAATGCCCGTTAAAGAATTTTTTTCCCAGAGAACTGTTTTAAGATAAAAGGGGTAGATCGTTGGCATGGTTGAGTTTGATATAGGAACGTTCTAAAAAATCGTCGGAGACAGTTTTGAATATTGCGAAAAATTAATATCATTTAGTAAAGTGGTAAAGTAAACGCACTTCCGGTTATCCGATTTTATTTAAACTCGGAATTTCAACAACATATTTAATTCTAATTAACATTATTTAGATGACAGAATTGTTTTACAAACTGAAATAGCACTTTAGATCAAAACCTAACCCCACCCCTCCCCCAAAAGTGCCCTTCAATGCATTTTCTCGGAAAAATGTTTCAAATAAAAGTTGTAGCTCATTGTATTTGTAGTTGATGTTTGACCTTTAAAGAAAATCGTTGGAGCAATTTTTGAGAAAATTGCAAAAAAGTAAAAAATCCAACTAGTAAAGTGGTACATCCGGTTGAGGAATTTTGACAGTTAACGTACAGTCAGATCCCATGGTGATCTCTAAACGGAATATCAAATTTCAACTTTCTACGATTTTTCGTTTTTCAGCTATGCTGTTCACATACATACAGTCATACACAATCACACAACACACACACACACACACACACGCAGACCATTTGCTAAAAACCACTTTTTTGGACTCAGGGGACCTCAAAACGGATATTTCCGGTGAAAACTCGATATCGAAAATTTGACACGATTACAATACTTCCTCTTACTAGGAGTAAGAGAAAGTAATACTCTTGCAGCTAAGACAGTAAAAGCGATTGTAATTTTATCAATACTTTATCAAGTTGAAACCGAGACGAACAAAAGGAAAAATATTGAATGTTCACAATGAAAACTGTCGTGTGAAATATTCACACACCACTTTCTCTTACTGCAATTTACATAGTTATTATTGAAAAATGTTCTTCTTTACTTTTAATTTGTACTAAATGTTTGATAGTTTCAATACCATTTCAATGAGATAATCTATTTAATAAATTTATTACTTTCTCTTACACCTAGTAAGAGGAAGTATTGTAATCGTGTCAAATTTTCGATATCGAGTTTTCACCGGAAATATCCGTTTTGAGGTCCCCTGAGTCCAAAAAAGTGGTTTTTAGCGAATGGTCTGTATGTGTGTGTGTGTGTATGTGTGTGTGTGTGTGTGTCTGTGTGTGTGTATGTATGTGAACAGCATAGCTCAACAACGAAAAATCGTAGAAAGTGTTGAAATTGTATATTCCGTTTTAGGTATCACCGTGTGATCTGGCACTACGTTATCTGTCAAATTCCTCAACCGTAAGTACCACACTTTAACTACGAGTTGGATTTTTTACTTTTTATTTGCGATTATCCCTCAAATGGCTCCGACGATTTTCTTTAGAACTTTCAAACGTCACCGCCACCTTCAAACGCTACACTTATTCTTGAACGCATTTCTCCGAGAAATTGCATTGAAGGGCACTTTTGAGGGAGGGGTGGGGTTAGGTTTCTATCTAAAGTGCTATTTCAGTTTATTAGACAATTCTGTCATCTAAATAATGTTAATTAGAATTAAATATGTTGTTGAAATTCCGAGTTTGAAAAAAATCGGATAACCGGAAGTGCGTTTACTTTACCCCTTTACTAAATGATTTATTCACTTTTTCGCAATTTTCTCAAAAATGGCTCCGGCGATTTTTTTGAAACTTCGTATATAAACTAAACTTGCAAAGATCTACAACTTTTATCTAAAACATTTATCTGGGAAAATTCTTTTAAGGGCACTTTTGGGGGAGGGGTGGGGTTAGATTTTCATCAAAGTGCTATCCTAGTTGATTATACAAATTCTATCATCCAACCATAATTAGTTAGAAATAAATAGATGGCTGAAATTCCGAGTTTCAAGAAAATTAGTAAACCGGAAGTGCGCTTTTACTGAACAGTTTTTTCAGTTTTCGACGAATTTCATTAAATTTGGTACACAAACTATAAAATTTGTCAATTATCATTTTGAGAACTGGAGTAAGAGAAAGTTGTGTGAGTGTTTCACACCAGATTTTTTTTTTTTTGAGGATAGCGTCATCCCCTCCTCTTTAAATAAAATTTCTCGGGACAAATAGCTTCTAACAAAAGTGATAGGTCGCGCTCTCTCTCTGTATGTATAGTTACTTAGAATATCAAGTTTAATGAAGCCAATTTTTGGTCAACATCATGAAGAAAATCGTAGAAAACTGAACAAACTCTTTCAGTAAAATCGCACTTCTGGTTGACCGATTTTCTTTAAAGTCGGAATTTGGGAAACACATTGAATTCTAATTAACAAATGATAGATCATAATATAATAAACTGAAATAACACTTTAGAGGAAAACATAAAAGCACCCATCCATCAACACCATTCTAAAATAAAATTTTCCCTGAATAATGTTTCACAAAAAGAGTTGTACACCTTAATACGTTAATAAAGAAAAGCGTTTGTACCCGCTTACGAAAAAAATCGCTAAATGGTGAAATATCTAATAAGTAAAATGATAAAGTGAAAAAAATCATTTAGTAAAGTGGTAAAGTAGACGCACTTTCGGTCATCCGATTTTTTTTCAAACTCGGAATTTCAACAACATATTTAATTCTCATTAACATTATTTAGATTTCAGAATTGTCTAATAAACTGAAATAGCACTTTAGAAAAGCCTATGCCACACCCCTCCGCTCAAAAAGTACTCCCCTTTAATGATTTTCCCGAGAAATGGGTGTGCAAAGAAGTGGAAGCTTTGTGTGTGTGTGTGTGTGTGTAGGTGGTAGCTTGATGTGCCTAATTTTCAAGAAAGCGTTGAACCCATTTTTGAGAAATCGCAAAAATTTTAAGAAAACTAAGTAGTAAAAGTGGTACTTCCGGTTGAGGCATTATTTAATAATAGATACTGTTGGAGGACAAGTGCCACCCGAGCAACAATGGCAGGTAGAGAATGAATTTACATGTGTACACAGATCAATATATTTAAAAAAAAAAAATCTGGTGTGGAAACACCACACAACTTTTTCTTACTCCTGTTCTCAAAATTATAATTGCAAAGTGGTTATAGTTTTGTGTACCAACATATAGCGAAATTCGTTCGAAACTGCAAAAAAGTGTCAGTAAAAGCGCACTTCCGGCTTACTAAGTTTCTTAAAACTTGGAATTTTGGCCATCTATTTATTTCTAATTATTATTGTTTAGATGATATAATTGCATAATCAACTATGATACCAATTTAGAGGAAGCTGTAACCTCACCCCTCCCCTAAAAGTGCCCTTAAATGAATTTTCCCAGAGAAATGTTTTGAATAAAAGATGTAGTTCATTGCATCTTTAGTTTATATAGGAAGTTTCAAGGAAATCGTCGGAGCCATTTTTGAGGAAATCGCGAAAAAGTGGAAAAAAAAAAATCATTTAGTAAAGTGTTAAAACAAACCCACTTCCGGCTATCCGATATTTTTCAAATTCGAAATTTCAACAACATATTTAATTCTAATTAACATTATTTTTAAATGACCGAATTGTGTAATAGCACTTTAGATGTTAACCTAACCCCATCCCTCCGCCAAAAGTGCCCTTAAATGAATTTTCACAGAGAAATATTTCAAATAAAAGTTGTAACCCCTTGTATGTGTAGTTGATGTATCAAGTTTAAAGAAAATCGTTGGAGCCATTTTTGAGAAAATCGCAAAAAAGTAAAACAAACAACTAGTAAAGTGGTACTTCCGGTTAAGGAATTTTGACAGATAACGCACTGTCAGATCCCATGGTGATACCTAAACGGAACATCAAGTTTCAACTTTCTACGGTTTTTCGTTCTTGAGCTATGCAGTTCACATACATAATACATACATTCGTTGCTAAAAACAACTTTTTTGGACTCAGGTGACCTCAAAATGAATATTTCCAGTGAAAACTCGATCATAAATTTGACACGATTACAATACTTCCTCTTACTAGGTGTTGAGAAAGTGAAAATATATAATAAAGTGGCACACTTTGATTGATGGAGTTTGCTAGCCATCTTCATGACTGATGCGGTGATAATATGTCATCGGAATACCAAATTTGAACTTCCTGTGAAGTTTCATTTTTTTGAGATATTCTGTTACCAATAAAGACACACACACACACACACACACAGACATTGCTAAAATATTCTTTATATTCATGGAAACGCAAAAGATGTATTATTTCCGCTGGAAACTCAATTTCAAAAATTTCTAATGTACATTAATATCATATATATAGATGGCAGAACCATATTGATAATCGAACTTAAGCACTTCAGGTAGGATTGGTAATCCATCAATCCGGTTGACCTTAGTAGACTTAGAGTAGACATTAGAGAGAGTGGGTTATAAGATGAAATAAACTAGAATATATGCTGAACTCCGTATAATGAAATGAACTCACAAATTGCAAGGACTTAACATGTATATAGAAATTAGGTAGCGAGAGATATAGACTGAGTTATGAGAAAGGTAGTAGAAGGTTGATGACTCGTTATTAACTGATCGTAAACTGTTGTAAAACCGGTTCCCTTGTAGGGCTAGCTCGGCTGTATATATACAGAGTCTCCCACCCTAGTCCAGCCTAAGTAGCGAGAAATAATTAAATGGTCAATTTTGGGTTTCTCTCTGCTCTACGGATTCTACTACAATCAAGTTTGTGATCTTTTTGCGATTTTCCGTTTTTGAGATATGCTGATTATGTACACTCGCTCAGAGAGAGAAAGAAAGAAAGAAAGAGAGATGAATTTATTATGCTCTGGGACTTATGTCCCTTAAGAGCAACAAACAAAATTTACAATATTAAAAATATTTTCTCTGATCAGAGAGACTAAACTGAAATAAACTCTTAATTACTATTTACATTTATAATTTTGTATAAAATATGTACATATATAAAAATTACTACTAATAATAAATTAATAAAATAATGGTAATAGTAATAATAATTATTAATATAATAATATAAAACAAAAGAAAAAAATAACTTCTATATACAAACTTAAAAATCTCCTTTGTACAATTCAAACAAATAATTGTAATAAAAAAACTTAAAACTAGGCAGTGATTTCTTGTTGGTCAAGTCAGTAGGTAAGTCGTTCCAGAGTCTACTGGCAGCAGCAGTAAAAGAATTTTGGTACGTTACAGTCCTATGTGGTTGTACGTAAAGTCTGGAATCGACAGTCCTTGTAGTTCCTAAGTCTAGTGCAGCTTTTTGTGTAAACATGTCATATAAGTATTTTGGAGTCTGTGTCCTGAACAATTGATATATGAAATTACCCATAAAGTATTTTCTACGGTAGTCAACAGTAAGCCAGTTTAAAGTAAAGTAATGTGGTGTAATATGTTCGTCTTTCCTAATATTTAATATAAAACGGATACAGGAGTTAAGTGATCTATGGAGTTTGGTGTTAAGTTCCGCAGTAAGGTCAGTATATACCAGGCAGCAGTAATCAAAATGAGGAAGTATGAGGGTACAAACTAGCTGTTTACGGAGAGATATAGGCAACATATTTTTATGGAGTTTTAGCTGGTATAGAGATTTATAAATACTATTGCAAATATTACTAGCATGGCTATTCCAAGATAACGTATTAGAAATCGTCACACCTAAACATTTCGCAGTCGTAACATAAGGTATATTTATGTTATTAACAGTAATTTTGGAAATATAGTCTAAATTAATTGTATTTATATATTTTCTACTGCCAATTATCATTGCTTTTGATTTTGTTATATTAAATGTAATGAAATTTGACTTTGTCCAGCTAAGGATTGAATTCACATCAGACTTTACTCTGGCAATACCAGACTCCAATTTAGAGGGCAGACAGTGCAAATATATTTGTAAATCATCCGCATAAAGCATATGTTTACAGTATTTTATTACACTAGGCAGATCATTAATATATAAACAGAATAAAAGAGGCCCTAAAACAGAACCCTGTGGTACTCCAGAATTAATTGACTCCCAAGAAGATCTTTCCTCATTGCTACCAATCACTAACTGCCTTCGACTACAAAGATAAGAGAGAGAGAGAATGAAAGACCAATATCGAAAAACTGCTTTTTCGGACTCAGGAAAACTCAAAACTTATATTTTCAGTGTTGAAAACTCGATATGGAAAATTTGACAGGACTATAAAAATTCCATTTAACAGCAATGGAGAGATAATAACAAATGAAATAAAGTAAAATTATATTAAATTCAAAATGAAAAGTTCTGAAATATCGCTTTATATTATTAAATAGATATAACAAGTATAATTACAATAAGACTATTATTATAACTGGTATTAGTTTGTTAAATTGACTTTTGATTAGATGGTTGATAATAATGGTGCAATGGTTCGATAATCATATCGTTAAAATTCATGTCGCTCCATTTTCCAAGTTTGTACATGCAGTTATTACTTTTTTTTAAACTTTTTTTTTGGACATTTATGATCCCATTCTAAAATTAGGGCTATCCTTATGATGCGCTCATTGTGTCGAAAATTAGATTTTCATTTTATAATGTACGTAGATTAGAGGGAAAAACAAAAATTGCTGGACTTTATCCTTCCATTTTAAATAATATTAATCAACATTTTCTTGAATATGCAATAACATATATTGGTAAATAATATTTAAATTTATTAAAATTCTGAGAATTATTTTTTTTTTTTTTTTGAAGTAAATGAATTTCAGAATTAAATATTTAGCTCTTTTCACGTTGGTCAATTAGCTCTCTATATAGGGGGAAAAAATCTGGTGTGAAACACTCGCACGACATTCTATTATTCCTATTAATACAAACAGGAGTAAGTTTCGTATAAAATGACAGATTTTCTTTAAATTCGAATTTTGCTTAACATAGATATATAGATGGTGGAAGGACAAGTGCCAACGTACCAAAAGTGGCAGGTAGAGAATGAATTACATTGTAGAGAGATCAATTAATATTTCTTTCTTTTACTCCTGTTCTCAAAAATTATAATTGACAAATGTTATAGTTTGTGTACCAAATATAGCGAAATTCGTCGTAAACTGAAAAAAGTGTTCAGTAAAAGCGCACTTCCGGCTTACTAATTTTCTTAAAACTTGGAATTTTGACCATCTATTTATTTCTAATTATTACTGTTTAGATGATAGAAATGTGTAATCAACTATGATACAACTTTAAAGGAAGCTGAAACCCCATTCCTCCCCTAAAAGGGCCCTTAAATGAATTTTCCCAGAGAAATGTTTTGAATAAAAGATGTAGATCATTGTATGTTTAGTTTATATAAGGGAAGTTTCAAGAAAATCGTCGGAGCCATTTTTGAGAAAATCGCTAAAAAATCATTTAGTAAAGTGTTAAAACAAATGCACTTCCGGTTATCCGATTTTTTCAAATTCGGAATTTCGACATTATATTTAATTCTTATCAACATTATTTAGATAACAGAATTGTCTGATAAACTGAAATAGCAGTTAAGATGAAAACCTAACCACACCCCTCCCACAGAAGTTCCCTTAAATGAATTTTCCCGGTGAAATGTTTCAAATAAAAGTTGTAGCTCTTTGCATGTGTAGTTGAAATACATAGTTTTAAGAAAATCGTTGGAGTCATTTTTGAAAAAATGTATAAACATAAAAAATAAAAACAAGTAAAAATGGTACTTTTGGTTGAAGAATTTTGACAGTTGACCCACTGTCAGATCTCATGGTGATAACTAAACGGAATATCAAGTTTGAACTTTCTACGATTTTTCGTTTTTGAGCTATGCTGTTCAAGTACATACACACACACATCGCACACAAACACACACACACACACAGATATTTGCTAAAAACCACTTTTTGTGGACTCAGGGGACCTCAAAACGTATATTTCCGTTGAAAACTCGATATCGAAAATTTGACACGATTACAATACTTCTTTCCTCTTACTAAGGAGCAAGAGAAAGTAATACATTTGAATTTTAACGTCACAGATATGACGTCACAATCACCTAAATAAATATTGCACATAAAAAAGTGATAGATGTATATCTCTGCAATTAATAGTTCAAGTTTAAAGGAAATCCTTTTAATCATTTTCGAGTAAATTCCCAAAAAAAAAAAAAACCTATTCGGTAAAATACGAACTTTCAGTAAATAGATTGTCAAGAAATTTTAAATTATAGCAATGCTTCTAATTTACATTAATATTATATATGTAGGTGGCAGAACCATATTGATAATCGAACTTAAGCACTTCAAGTAGGATTGGTAATCCATCAAGGATGAAACTTGGCATACATTTGCCTGATTAAATATCCTGGAGTAAAAAAGTGGACAAGTTTATTCTATATTACTTTCTCCTACTTACTAATGAAAGAAAGTTTCCGATATTATCATGGTTTTTGAATTTGAGTTTTCACTGGAAAGCTTGAAAAAATGTTTTTTTGAGTGGTGTGGAACAAAATATCTTAAAAAAAAAAAAAAAATCGCAAGTGGTTGAAACTTGATATTACTTTCTCTTACTCCTAGTATGAGGAAGTATTGTAATTGTGTCAAATTTTCGATATCGAATTTTCACCGGAAATATCCGTTTTGAGGTCCCCTGAGTCCAAAAAAGTGGTTTTTAGCAAATGGTCTGTGTATGTGTGTGTGTATGTGTATGAATGTATGAATGTGAAGAGCATAGCTCATAAATGAAAAACCGTAGAAAGTTCAAACTTGGTACCGGAAGTACTACGTGTTTTTTTTTTACTTTTTTGCGATTTTCTCAAAAATGGCTCCGACGATTTTCTTCAAACTTGTTACTTCAACTACACATACAAAGAACTACAACGTTTATTAAAACATTTCTCCGGGAAAATTCATTTAAGGCACTTCTTAGGGGAGGGGTGGGGATAGCTTTTCATCTAAAGTGCTATTTAGTTTATTAGAAAATTCTGCCTTCTTAATAATGTTAATTAGAATTAAATATGTTGTTGAAATTCCGAATTTGGAAAAATCAGATAACCGATGTGTGTTTATTTTAACACTTTACTAAATGATTTCTTCACTTTTTCGCGATTTTCTCAAAAATGGCTCCGACAATTTTCTTGAAACTTCGTATATGAACTAAACATACAAAGATCTACATCTTTTATTTAAAACATTTCTCTGGGAAAATTCATTAAGGGCACTTTTAGGGGAGTGGTGGGGCTACAGCTTCCTCTAAATTGTTCTTATAGTTGATTATACAATTCTATCATCCAAACAAAATTAATTAGAAATAATAGATAGGCCAAAATTCCGAGTTTTAGAAAATTAGTATACCGGAAGTGCGCTTTTACTGAACGTTTTTTCAATTTTCGACGAATTTCATCAGTTTGATACACTAACTATAACATTTGTCAATTATAATGAGGGAACAGGAGTAAGAGAAAGTTGTGTGAGTGTTTCACGCCAGATTTTTTTTATTTTTTGTAGGTACCACTTTTGAATCTGCCACAAAGTTTCATACAAAATTCATCAACCATAACTCTGAGACTTGGATCCTTTCCTGGAAAAATTAAACTAGAATTTATTTCTTTTTTAATAATAAAAGTCAGTTTATTCCATTTTAAGAAGGTAATTATTAAGGGAAAGGAGATACAGTTTGACAAAACTTGGCAGATATCATTAGTAAAATACTGTCGCTACTTGATTTATATTTGCATCCGTTTAAATAAACAAGAATTTTATAAATTTGAAATATGATTTAGTAGTTGTAAGAAGCTAATTTAGTTTTGCTGTTTTCCTTTTGATGTTTTCATGAAATATATTGAGAGATAAAGGACATTTCTTTTCTGGCAATTTATGTCACATCTCATGTGTCAGATGTCAAATGAATCTCAAGCAATCATAATTGTAAATAACTCATGTGAATTATAATATTTCAAAGTAATATTATTTAGAATTTTTTTTTTTTTTTTTATAAATAATATTTAAAAAAAATTCTAATGATTATAATAAAAGAAAAGTGAATAACATTATTTCAATGATGATAAATAAACTAGAAATTCTTTATAAAAATGAAACGTCACCAATTTCTCTGCCTGTATTACCAAAAGCAAAGTTAAGTACAGTTTTCACCTTTTGACCTCTATAATAACTTTACCAATGAAGGATGATGTGGTTCTTCACTTGTAACTTGTCGCTCTAACTTTATAAACGATGTTTCCTTCTTCACAGGAAAAGCGTTTTATCACCATCACCCACTCTCGCTCACTTACCCACTCATACTCTCTCCTTTCTTCTTTCCAACTAACCTATAATTATAATGAAGGTTGGATAATAAAAATGAGGAAAAAAAAAACAAGTTTCTGAATATTTAATAATCAAGATGGTCTTTACCAGGATGGTTCTAATTTCCTTTTCCAAGTGAAAAAGCAAACGTCGATTTATTGATATTCTATTAGTCGTTCATTTAATTGTGGACGTTGACACATGCTTTCTTCAGCTATATGGCAAACATGTCTTCAATAACGCTAGGGAATATACGAACTATTTATCCATTATTACTTTATTGATGGTTTTGTTGAATAAGATTCAATTGGAACTATAGAATATTGAAAATATTCTTGAATTTCTGCCATATTACTATAAAAATGGATTCAAATTCACTGTTTTGAATATGGTGTCATAAAAAAATCAATAGTTTAAACTGTAGTATATAAACTAATTGTAGATAATAATAAAAAAATCTTTTATCAATACTTTATGGAACAAAATCTTTTTTACCAATTCAATACTTTTCCAAAACTGAGTAGTTTTGACTTAATATTGATTTAAGTAAGGGAAGTATTGTAATAGTATTGTCAAATTTTCTCTCATATTCTATACGAAAAACTGTAGAAAGTTCCAACTTGATATTACGTTTAGGTATCTTCATGGGATACGACAGTAGGATTATCTGTCAAAATTCCTCCACCGGAAGTACCACTTTACTAGTTATTTTTTTTTTACTTTTTTGCAATTTTCTCATAAATGGTTCCTACGATTTTCTTTAAACATACAAAGATCTACAACTTTTATTTAAAACATTTCTCTGGGAAAATTCATTTAAGGGCACTTTTAGGGGAGAGGTGGGGTTAGATTTTCCTCTGGTGTTATTTCATTTTATTATACAATCCTGCCGTCTAAATAATGTTAATTAGAATTAAATATATTGTTGAAATTCCGTGTTTGAAAAAATCGGATGACCGAAAAGTGCGTTTACTTTACCAGTTTACTTAATGATTTTTTTTTTCACTTTTTCGCTATTTTCTCAAATATGGCTCCAACGATTGACTTGAAAATTTCTGTATCAACTACACATACAAAGAGCTACAACTTTTATTTAAAACATTTCTGTGAGAAAATTCATTTAAGCGCACTTTTGGGAGAGTGGTAGGGTTAGATTGCTATTGATTGATCTTTAAGTGCTATTTTAGTTTATTACACAATTCTATCATCTAAATAAGATTAATTAGAATTAAATATCTTGTTTAAATTCCGAGTTTGAAGAAAATCAGATGTTCGGAAGTGCATTTTTACTGAAATGTATTTTTCAATGTTCGACTATTTTTCTAAAACGGCTCCAACGATATTCTTTAAACTAATTATGTGAACTACACGTATAAAGAGCTATAACTTTTATTTGAAACATTTCTCCGGGAAATGCATTTTGTTTCAATTGTAACTGTCAATTACAATTTTGAGAACTAGAGCAAGAGAAAGTTGTGTGAGTGTTTCACATCAGATTTTTTTTATTTTTTTTATTTTTTTTTATTAAGGTGCACAACATCTAAGGCCATTCGTATCTGATATTTATCTTTAATTAACAGTATACTGGCTGAACATATCAAAACATGGCACTAGTCATAATTAAAATTGTCTTATGCAACCTATCGTTCACTATATTAAATTTAAGTAGGACGATACCAAACTTTCCTCGAATCTGTTGATTGCCTAAAATTATTTTTTCATATTCATATTTAACAATGGCCGTGGAAGCCTGAAAGATTATATAAGTTTAGGAATGTTTACGAAAACGATTATAACAATTTCTTTTAATATCTCTAATGTTATCCGTCATAGCCAGCATATTTATGCTGTCCCTGAGACCGGTTTCGGATTTTCATCCGTCGTCAAGAGTAAAGCTATCAAATTTGTCGGGTATAGAGAGTGTTGACTTCAACTTTATATTTCTGTCATGCACTACACTTGTTGATTCAAGTGTTACGCACTATACTTGTTCCATCAACAAGTGTAGTGCGTGACAGAAATATAAAGTTGAAGTCAACTTACTACACGAACTTGATAGACTTACTATGACGATGGATGAAAATCCGAAACCGTCAAGAACAGCATAAGTATGCATGCTTCGACGGACAAAATTCCAGATATTATCCAGCATTACGCTTCCATCCACATATTCAACGATTTCCTTTAAGCTTGCAATGTTAATTGCAGAAATAAAAAAAAGAAATCTATCACTTTTATTTGTGACAATTTTCCAAACATAGTAATTTTAGGTATTTTTGTGATAATAAATTTCAAATGTTGGGTTCAATGTTTCTGGTGTTCTCTTCTCGATTAAAATGTATTACGAACTGGGTAGGTATAGTACCCTCACCACCTCTATATTTAGGTTAGGACCAATGAGTATAATTTGAAGTTAAAAAAAAATGGATCATTTAATATATAATACTATTAACAGCAGTCTGAGAAAGTCTGCGTGTTTGTTTTAAACTATATTTTTGGACATAAATAGCTAACTGAATGTGATTACAAAATAGATACAAACTCGTATAGAACATAATACATATATACATGCATACATAATCGAGGAAAAATGCCAAGGTATCTTAAAACATGTAATTTCCAGTATAAAAACAAGTTTCCAAAAATCTGACCCAATTGCACAGCTACCACTTACAGCAGTTATGGAAATATAAAAATTTTAGGGAGGATGATAAAAAAAAAAGAAAAAAAAAAAGAAGCAGTATCATATCCAGCTACAAAACGTTAATATTAAACTCAGTAATAAAAAATCAACTAGAGTAAACATTGCAGGCAAGTTATAAAATGGAGTTGATTGTGCCATATAATGTTGTGACAGTGGCGCAAAGCAGGGTAGCGAACAGAGAACCATGGTGTGTTGTGTTATACTGACCGCACATTAATGATTCACACTTCCATCAGCCTATGATTACATCGCCATTGACCTTAACTCTGACACTGATGTTTGAGTTCCATCTAAATAACGAACAAACTTCTTTTTTTTTTAATAATTATTTTCCTTTTAATATAAACTTTTATTTTATTTTTATTTTTTTTGTAACTTATTGCATATTATAATGTTTTATTGGTCTGCTGAAATGAAAATTCTTTTAAAAATGAAAATAATAAGATTTTTCCCTTACAATCGTCTTTTTTAGTGTTACTTGCTTGTCTAACGTCTATTTGCCGTAACGGCCCAGCTGATTGTTTTCATATTTCACTCTAAACGGCCGGAATCACTTATCGATAAAAAAGTTTTATTGATTTTGTTTTTTAATCTAGACTGAGAAAGAAGTTAAAATATCCAAGTGTCCTGGCTGAGTTATAATCATACAATTTTGAAATATCTTCTTAACTTCTTAAGTACTAATGATTACAGATTTAATTAAATTTTAAGCCGATTTGTTCAATACTTTTCTCTTCAAGATACGATAAAGTTTAATGAAGTTACACGAGACCAGGATTGATGAAATTGATTGGAAGGGTCCTGTAGTAAAGTAGGGTCCCTCTCTCTCTTGCTGTTTTCTATATATTTGATACAGTTTCTAACGATTGAATCAAATAATTGAGCAAGCGGGATTTTTTTTTTTTAATAACATCGATCGTTAATAAAAATCAATTTCTTTCTTTTTATTATTATTAATGTTTATAGCTAAAACAAGTGTTTAAATATTTTTCATTTTCATTTCATTTTCTTTAATTAGTGTAAAGAAATCTAATGTATTGATCAAAATATCTGTTAAGTTTTTAATTATATTTTTAAATAAATAAGAAGAATTAGTATATTTTAAAGAGGAAATATGTTTTATAATGTTAAGTTATGTATTTAGTAATGTTTCTCACATTCACTCACCCAGCGAGTGAGTAATAACCCTAGTATTTTATAAATAATTTGTATCCCTTGCTTTATTCATTTATTTATTTATTTAATTCAGGTGGGCTAAGGCCATCCAACGATCAGATACTCTTATCGTGGACGGTGGCAAATAACAAATGAACTTTCATAAATATTAATATTTAAAATAAAAATCCGGGTAATTTAAACCAATTAACAGTCCTAGCATCTAACCCAGTGGTCGTCAACCTGGTTCCTCTGATGGGCAATTCTAGATTTGAGAAGGTTTTTCTAATCTTTCCCCATAAATCGAACCCAAATAACTTCGCCACAGTGATATATTTTCAAACTATATTTTTTCAACTTATTTTTGAAGTTTATCTCGTACCTGGTATATTCATTTTGTTCCTGATTGGTTTCGAATTTTCATCCATCATCAGAGCAAATTCACCAAGTTCCTGTAGAGAGTTAAATTTAACGTAATGTTTCCGTTACACTCATACTTGTTGGTTTGTTGGTTGTATATAATTATGTGGGGAGGTTATAAGGTTATGTTACTATGTGTGTGTGTTTAATGACAAAATCGAATTATTATAAATTATGATTCAACATTAGAAAATAGTGTATAATGAATAGCATGTTTTGAAGAATACTTTATAACTAAATTTTAATAGTGTTCTTAAGTATGCTCAGTGTTTTATCAATCATTTTTATTAAGGAGGGGGATAAGTTATTTCAGGAGAATACTGTACTAATAACAATAGATAAAGTTTGAAGAAAGGCAATGCAAAATTTATGGTCAGTCAATAGTTTGTACAAGTAATAAATAAATGTGAAATATAAGCAGGGTTAATACAAGAAAATATGTAAGTAAATTGATATGTAAGAAGGTTGGCAGCAACCGGTAAATTGTGCAATTGTACTTACATATTTTCTTGTATTAACCCTCTTGTATTTCACATTTATTTATTACTTTACAAGCTTTTGACTGTCCATAACTTTGCATTGCCTTTCTTCAAACTTTATCTATTCTTATTAGTACAGTATACTCCTGAAATAACTATCGCCTCCCCCCTAATAAAAATGACTTGATAAAACACTGAGCATACTTTACAACAGTATTAAAATTTGTTATATAAACTGCTGGACAAAATTATTGCATAAAATTTCAAAATATTATAATTTGAAGTTACAGTCTATTACTGTATTTTTTTTTTTTATACAATCGTTGTAAATGAACTCTGAACCAAAGAGAAATAAGAGAATGAACCATTTGTTTATGTTTTTAAGTGACTAATTCTCTGAACTCTTGAAAATACAATAATAATTCCAGTTCTTTACTTTCACTGTTTCTGGTAATTTCTCTCTCATACATCTTTTTGTTTAGTTTTTTCTTATCTGTTCTTTTTTTTCGCTTTTTATTCTTAACATGCGCCTTCATGATAATTATTCGAAAGAAATTGCACTACGTGTGGTGACATTACATGAAGGAATGGTTAAATCAAGCAAAAATTGCTCAGAATCTACGAATGAGCTAATCCACTGTCTAAAGAATTTTAGCACGCCATAGGGAGACTGGTAGCTACTCTCGACGGCAAGTTAGGGGCTGCCCTAGAAGTACAACTCGGACAGATGAAAAATTTATTCATCTGAATGTCTTATGGAACAGGTTCATCACTAGCAATCAATTATGTCACTTGATCGCGATGTCCATCATGTCCATATTTCAAGTAGGACAGTCAGAAGAAGGTTAAATGAAGCAAACTTTGCTTCCAAAATACCAAGAGTCGCCTGACTGCAATATTATTCATGAGAACATGTAAATTGAACAACGGAGGATTGGCCGTTTTATTCACAGATGAGTCACGATTCACCCTACATTCTCCGGATGGAAGGATGAGAGTTTGGATGCGTCAAGGTGAGAGATATGCAGATGCTAACATTTCTCCAAGAGTGGCTTTTGGTGGAGGCAGTGTTATGATTTGATGAAGCATAAGACTTACATATCGTGGAAAATGGGACGCTAAATGCCCGGAGGTACCTTGAAGAGGTTCTTCAGCGATATGTTGAGCCACTTTCTGAAAGAGTCGGTGCATGTAGTATTAATGAAAGAGTCGATGCATGTAGTATAATTGCAGGACAATGCCAGATGTCACACTGCTCGATTTGTCCTTGAGTACCTATAGGAAGTTGGGATTAGACGTTTGGTTTCTCCACTGAGAAGTGCAGACCTAAATCCAGTAGAATACCTTTGGGACACAATTGGAAGACGGCTCCGACTTCGCCTGATTGCCCCTAGCACTCTCAGGGAGCTTTGTACAGCAGTTATTGAAGAATAGAATGAGATTTCTCAAGAGGTTATCCAAAATCTAATCTCTTCAATGCCAAGGAGGCTTGCTGCAGCTATCAGCGCAAGAGGAGGTATCACTAAATACTGTTGAAAAAAAATGAAGAAGTGATAATAAATAAGAACCACTTTAATTTTGAATTTTACAGATATTTTTTTTATCTTTATTTTCTATTCTGTGTAATAAAACCAGGTTTTTCTTAAATTTTTGGTAGTTGTTCTTTTTTTCCTTTGGATTAGAGTTCAACAACATGAATCCATAAAACAAAAATACGAAAATACCTTTCAACTTCAAATTATAATGTTTTGAAATTTTATGCAATACATTTGTCCACCAGTTTAGTATTCTTCAAAACATGCAATTTATTATACACTATTTTCTAATGTCTAATCATAATTTATAATAATTCGATTTTGTCATTAAACACATAGTAACATAACCTTATAACCTCCCCACATATATACAACCGACAAACCAAAAGTGTGAGAGTAACAGAAACATTACGTTGAAGTGGGCTTTCTACACGAACTTGATTAATTTGCTCTGACGATGGATGAAAATCCGAAACCGGTCAGAATCAAAATGAATATACATGCTACGATGGATAAAATACCAGATGTTATTCAGTATTGAGGACCCATCCACATATTCAATATCATAATAATTAATTCACCAAATTGTATTTGTCAAACTGATCTCGAGGTAGTTCAAGCCGTTCATCACAGTCTTTATAAAATGTCCATTAGTGGGTTGGATTAAAAAGTGCTTACTTGCGGGTATAAGAAGTAAGCCACACAATGGAACCAAATTTATAAGGGGAGACTTTGTACATAAATTGTTAGATTTTATTAATATTATAGATTTTAATGAAATAACTAATGGTAATTTTAATAACCGACATTAAATATTATTATATTAATTTTTTATTTTATTTTTTTTTTTTAACTTTTTATTTGTCATTTGCAACTGTACTATGGTACAATAAGTAAATACGGTAAGGGTGGTAAATGGCGTGAGTGGCTTGAATGGTGATCATCCAGTGATGATCTCCATTAGTCAACAAGGTGATCGCGAGGCCAACGACGCCTCAGTCGCCTTCGGGGGTTGGAAGGAAGTGTGGTTGAGGATAAGTTAGCTGCTAATGGATTAGGATGTGTTGATAAGTTTTTGTGAAATTTATTGTAACGTGTTTTAGTAAGTTCGGATATAAAAGGAATTTTGAGATCTTTATGTATAGTTAGGTTACTGACATAGAATGGAGCGTTTACAATGCGGCGGAGGATTTTAGATTGAAGAGTTTGTAATCGGTTGATATTAGATCGTTTAGCTGAACCGTAAAGTTCAAGTCCGTAAGTCCATATAGGTGCTAGGAGGGATAGATACAGTCGTCTTTTATTATGAAGTGTTAGTTTTGACCGGTGATCAAGTAGTCTGGCTAGAAGCTTATATCTTTTGTTTAATTCTATTCGTTTAAGTCGTGTATGAGGATTATAATGAATTAAATAAGTATTTAGTATTTTATTAAATGTAATTTTTTTTTTTTTATGAAGCAAGAAAATAAAAACCAAATCGATAGGCGCGCCATCAACAAGAACTTTCGTATTGCTTACTCATCACAACATTACCTTATTATTTTTGTTTTTTATTACAGTTTATGTGACGGTAAATTTCTTGTTATTGTACTTTATTACAATTCTCTGAACGGTCTTTTTTGTCCTAATAGTATTATTACTCTAGCTTCCAAGGTAGCAGAAGGTTGATTCCAAGGAACCTTGATTTATGATTGATAGCCTATTACTTTCACTTATTTTTGTCTGCTTCATTGTTTTGTATTTATTATTTAAGTTACGCCCAATATATTATTTATTCATTTAATAAAATCAGCTATTACTCTCGTAATATCTCAAGCAAGTTACTGGGAATATTAACGCTTCAAAAGTTTGAATTCTGATTGAGGTGAAATTTTAGAATTCTTATGAATTATTGTTTATGTGTGTATCAGATTGTTTCATTTCCTAAAGTTTTTTTTTCTTTCTAAAATAACATAGTAATAACTTACATTATATAAATAAAGATTGAGATAAACATGACTTTGCCACGTTTATGTCCTGTAATCTTTGCAAATATTTGCAAATAAATATAAATACAAAATATATTACATGATCATTTTAATGTAGAATAATATCTCTAGTTGACTCTATTCAAATTATTTTGAATTTCAAAATAGGTTTTATAAACATTTTACTTGTCATGTCTTGCACATTATATTTTTAGCTGACAGAAATATTTGCTATGTAATATATGTATGTATATTAATAAACAAGAAATTCAAAGTTGTTTTTAATAATAAATTAGTTGAACATTTAAAAATGTCATATTGATATGTTTAATAAGTTGGCAGTATTGTTATTTATCCAATTTAAATCTGTGCTACACATCTGCTTCGATTTATCACTTTTTTTTATATAATATTCCATTTTTACTTTATACAGTACACAAACAATTAGTGCTGTGATTATTTCAAGTATGATGCTTTGTATGCATCAGGTTTATCAGTTTTCACTCTTCCAACTTATTACTTCATTTTTTTCTAAAACAATATATCAAACAACAATAAATTATACAAAAAATTTGTTGCGAAACACGATTGCAATTTAAAAATTTATAAAACGACCATTATGAGGAAGGTATGTCCTTCCTACCCCTACTTAACCTCTCTAAACTAATTTCCTGACCAAAAGTTATAAAAAGTGATAGGGGGGAAAAGGGATATTATAGTTAGTATAACAGGTTTAATGAAAACAGTTTGTGTCTTAAAAATCGCAGAAAACTGTTCAGTAAAGTCGCATATACCGAACCAGTCGATTTCTCGAAATTTTGGCAACACATTTAATTCTAATTGATATTAAATAAATGCTTAGTTGAGGTCTAAATTAATATTATTATTCAAAAAAAAAAGTATCAAATATGATATAAGAAATTCTAGGCTGATTAACCTACTGTCAAAGTATTTATCTGAATTATTACAAGAAGAATGAGAGATCAACTAGATTTGGATTCTCCAGTAGACCAGATTGGATTTAAGAAGAACTCTACTACAAGTGATGCCATATTTTTTATCCAGCAGATGATAATGAAAGCACTTGAATGCCAGTTTCATCTCTTCCTTCTTTTTGTAGACTTTGAAAAGGCCTTCGGACATTGTATATCGCGATGCTATAATAGGTACATTGAGAGATAACGTGATCCAGGAAGCTTACATAAACCTATTTGAATACATCTAGGAGAATGTACAGATGAAGATTACATTGGAAAGTAAGTCAGAATATGTACAATTAAGAATGGGTCTCAGGCAGAGCGATGTGCCGTCAGCCAAACTATTTGGTTGTGTGCTAGAGCAAGCATTTAAAAATTGTTGCTGGGAATATTACGGCATTAACATCTTCCGGTGAACGATTAAATGTAATGAAATTTGCTGATGATACTGATCTTATTGGGAAATCTTAGGACGAAATAGTAAATAATGGTGAGTGATTTGATGATAAGTGAGGCGGATAAAATAGGACTAAAAATAAATTCTCAGAAAACTAAACTAATGAAGATTCTTAACCAAGAATGATGAGGAAGTGAAAATTGAAGTAATAGGGAAAAAGATAGAGGAAATAAAAGAGTTTAAGAATTTATCTAGAGATAAAAGAGGGGGAATAAGAGTTTATCTAGGTCAAATGATAAATCCAGGAGAAGGAATAAATAAGTAGATGAATAGGGATATCGATGGAGGGCTTGTAATAAATATAGAAAACGTTTTAGTACGAACTTAGAGATGGAAAGCAAGATAAAATTATGGAACTCTGTGGTGAGGCCTACACTAATTTATGCTTCTGAAACCTGGCCAATAACGCAGTACAATTTAGAAAGGTTAAGAAGGACGGTAAGAAGAATGGAGAGAAGTATGTTAAAGATAAGCATAAAAGATTAAAAAAATAATACATGGATAGGAAGAGAACAGGCATGGGTGATATAGGAAGAGTAATGGCAAAGAAGAAATGGAAATGGGCCGGCCACTTAGTAAGAAGCGCGGATCATAGGTGAACTAAAAAAGTATTGGACTGGAGACCAATGAAAAATGAGAAGGAAAAGAGATCAACCAAGAACCAAGTGGGACCGAGAAATGAAGAAGGTATGTGGAGGTGAGACTTGGAGAAGACTGACTCTAGATCGGACTGAGTGGAAGAGGCTGTCTGATGTTTATATTGGAAGCCTGGTTGCCAAAAGAATAGGACACTATTAATTGGAAATTATATTTTTTTTGTTTTTGTTTCACATTTAATTTGATTTATAATTTTTTACTTTTTATTTTTCCTTAAAAGATTAATTTTATTTAATGAAGAAGAAATAATATTTCGTTTTTTAATTGTACACAACTCAATCGCCCCGAGGGTGGCCACAGCCTAAGGTTGAGTTGAATATTAGATATATCTGTGTAATCATTAGGTATTTATATTATGCTATTTATCTGTATTAACTGATATTTAATAAAATGGCTTATTTATTTATTAAATAAATGAGAGTATCGTATAATAAACTGAAGTGGCACTTTAAAGGTAAGTATAACCCCCCAAAAACCCCGTTAAATAACCTTTTTCAGAAAAAAAATAAATACAAAAATAAAATAAAAAAATGGATAAATTATTTTGTATATGCTTAGCAAAGTTTTCAACCTTTCAGTGTCTTTACGGAGAAATTGTAGAAAACTGAAAAAACCGTTCAGTAAAGTCACATTTTCGGTCGATTGATTTTTTTTTAAAAATCCGAATTATAAAGTTTAAATGTTCTAGAAAATCGCACAAAACAATACTAAAATATTGATCACCCCTTATTTCTGACCAATTTCAGTTTTACTGAAACAAATCTGAAATCGGCTATATAAGAAATACAACTAATATAATCTCAAGTATTGTTGTTAGTCTGATTTGTAATATTAAATTTGTTTTTGTTCCCTCTTTCTTTGCAAACACTCCGACGGAATTCTATTATACTCACCATTCATTTTGTTCACTATGAAATATTTTATCTTTTATATTGTGTTGAGAAAATGTAAATATATAATGGTAGACGAGTTCTGAGGTAATAAAATAAAATTATCTCCTTTAATTTCCATAGAAAGGAAATACAACAAATTTTCCTTATAATTAAATTTTAAACCAATTTAGTTCAGTTAGTTAATGTTTTTTCGAGAAGGATTTGGGCGAAGTAATGAGATAAGAATTGAAGATAATTGCCTCACTATACTATATAAGGTACTATTACGAGGTATTTAAAATCTCTAGCTATATAGCGGTTAATCAGTCAAAATAATTAAACATTAAAATATTAAATACTAAAGTTACTTTATCAACATTAAGTCCTTATGCCATGAAGAAAAATTTTCATTAACATAATTCTTCAACGGTCAACAAATAAGTCCTAATGCTATGCTTATTATTTTATACTTTAACAATCCTTCACAGAAATATTGTTATAAATTCCGACAATCTCTCAGAATGCAAATAAAACTGGTTAATTCTATGCTGGTGTGGAATAGTATCCAATTTCTCAGCGAAGTGGGCAATTCGGCTTAAGTCTGGATCAGAACCGCAACACTTGGCGCATTCTACTTGTATTTTTTGCAATATGTCTATAGATTTTCGGGTATTGGTCAATGAAAAAATTTTTTAGTTAAAGGTAAACGTTTCGATTATATTTCATAATCTTCCTCAGTACCTGTATACAACAACAAAATCAACAATAAATATATAAAAAAAAATTTTTACATGAAAATAAAAACTGAAAAAATAGAAATACTAAGTGTGTTACGATAACCTACCAAAACTAAGATGTTTTCATCAAATGTTATTATTGCATTTTTATAATTATATTCTATTATTTTAATATTAAGTAATCTATTAAAAAATTAAAATTATAAAAATTATAAAAGAACTAAAAAAATCAAACTCTGCTGACTAAAAATATTGCACAAAGGTTAGTTGATGACAAATAGTAGAATGACAATATAATTCTATCCAGGGTAGGTAACAATAAAGGTTTTCTGTGGCATGTGTTTTCTGAACTGGCCACCAGATGCTACAGTAACAAAACATTGTGTTTGGTTTATTAAATTGTAATAAGCTATATTTAATCCTGCTACATCCGTTTTTTTGTTACAAGATTTTTCCTCTCGAGCATATAATGTCAATAGATTGGTGGCGAAAACCGCAAAAATCAGACCGTTATTTAAATTATAATTCACAACATCCTTTTAAATGCAAAATAAATGCAGCCATAGCATTTGGGGAAACATCGCAATATTTAGAAAAACGGATATACCAGCATAAATATGATATAACCAACAAAAAAGAAAATACAGCATTATCCCAACATGTTTTAGACTT
Source organism: Triatoma infestans (assembly GCA_011037195.1). NCBI lineage: Eukaryota > Metazoa > Arthropoda > Insecta > Hemiptera > Reduviidae > Triatoma > Triatoma infestans. The sequence continues at coordinate 26,551 of JAAEAF010005583.1, forward strand.
CGCTGACGTAGGGATCTTGGATTTTGAAGTTGGGCACAAAAAAAGGCTTTTTAAAGAAATGGTATACATTGCTCGAGAGGAATGTAACAAAAAAACGGATGTAGCAGGATTAAATATAGCTTACTACAATTTAATAAACCAAACATAATGTTTTGTTACTGTAGCATCTGGTGGCCAGTTCAGAAAACACATGCCACAGAAAACCTTTATTGTTACCTACCCTGGATAGAATTATATTGTCATTCTACTATTTGTCATCACACTAGCCTTTGTGCAATATTTTTAGTCAGCAGAGTTTGATTTTTTTAGTTCTTTTATACTTTTTATAATTTTAATTTTTTAATAGATTACTTAATATTAAAATAATAGAATATAATTTATATAATTATAAAAATGCAATGATACCATTTGATGAAAACATCTTGTTTTGGTAGGTTATCGTAACACACTTAGTATTTCTATTTTTCAGTTTTTATTTTCATGTAAAAAAATTTTTTTATATTTATTTTTTGTTGATTTTGTTGTTGTATACAGGTACTGAGGAAGATTATGAAATATAATCGAAACGTTTACCTTTAACTAAAAAAATTTTTCATTGACCAATACCCGAAAATCTATAGACATATTGCAACATTGACTGGTCGAGAACATTTTCATTGATCTTGTATTTTTTGTAAGTAATATTCATCGCTTAAACCACCTATTGCATTGTACCTTTTGTATCTGTCACCTATATCTATCACCAAAATCGCAAATCCATTTGGAAAATGAAAATAATCTATACAGCACAGTGATTCGAGCCTGTCGAGTTGGATGGACGTGGGGTTATATTTTTTTATTTCTCGCACCCGCTTCAGTGATGGCACTGGGGGGGGGGTTGGTTGGGCGGAGTTTCGGCCGGGAAAGATTGGTAGTTTCTTGGGGAAGGAAAATGGGGGCGAGCGATTAGGAAATATATTACATTGATAGAAATAGTACAAAATGTTCTATGTTATGTCCGTTTTTAATTATTTTTTTGCATTACATGTACGAGGGTCATTCAATAAGTAACGAGACAAATCGCTGTAGCTCAGAAACGGTTTGTTTAATCAATACAATAGTTTCAGTACGTCAAATTGGCATCCTTGTACTTAGTTTCTCATCAGCTGTTCCAGAATATTTGGTAAGCATAACCTCAAATGTATTCAGTTAATAATGGCGAGACCATTGCACTTCGGAAGAACAACGCTCAGTGATTAGATTTTTAGTTGCAGAGGGCATCAAAGGTAGTGAAATCCACGAAAGAATGTTGAAAGTCAATGGGAATAATTGTTTGAACCGTTCGAACGTTTACAAATGGGTAGAACAGTTTAAAAGTGACCATGTAAGTGTTTGTGACGAGCGACGAAATGGACGACCGGTTGAAGTTGCAACTTCCTCCCTCAAATCTCGCATTAACGAGTTAATTCAGGACCACAGGTGTATTACTGTTGAACTGATGGCTAAAGAAGTGCACACGAGTGTTGGTACTGTCCATAACATTATTCAGAATAAGCTGCAGTACCAGAAAACTTGTGCGAGATGTGTTCGAAGACAACTTATGGACGCCCACAAAGAAACGCTGGTTTCAAATCAGTCAACAGTTGAAAGAAAGATGTTAATTGAAAAAGAAATTTTCAGAAGAATTGTAACATGTGTTGAAACATGGATACATCATTTTGAGCCGGAGTCTAAGCGACAAAGTCTTAAGTGGAAGTATACGGGTTCTGCCACTCGAAAGAAATTCAAGACCCAGACGCCTGCAGGTAAAGTCATGTTTATAGTATTCTGGGTTTCGCAGGGGCCTATTCATTGTGACTATCCTATCTATGAACCATCAACAGCCAATATTACAGTGATATGCTCAAAGTAAGGCCTGCCATTCGAACGAAACGTCGGGGACTCTTGACTAAAGGCGTGATTTTTCTTCATGACAACGCGCGCCCACGCACGGCACAGTTAACTTAAGAAACATTCAAAAAGTTGGATAGGAGATCCTTCCATATTCCCCTACAGCCACATCGGGCTTTTATTTGTTTGGACGTCTTAAAAAGGCTCCATATGGGAAACATTTTCAATCCAAAGAAGAAGTTAAAAATCAGGTGCAAAAGTGGCTTCGAGATCAACCCAAAGAATTTTATGCCAGAGGCACACACAAATTAGAAGAACGATGGTATAAGTTATAAATGTTGCTGAGGCCTATGTTGAAAAGTAGCCAAAGTTTTGTATTGATTTCTGAGTTACAGCGATTTGTCTCGTTACTTATTGAATGACCCTCGTATTAGTATGAATTTATCATTAATATATAAAAAATTTAATATGAAATGCAAAATAATTTTTAAAAACGAAATAAAGTATTAAACAAAACATTTGGTTTTGGTGATGGATATAGGTTACAAAAAATACTTGTAGAATGCGCCTTATGTTAGGGATACTATTTCCGACTTTTACCGGCAATTCTAATAAGCTCACAATATCCTGTGTGGCAGGGCATGCAGGGATCGTCCAGGGGCAATGAAAAAACGGACGAATTGGTCGGAGAAGTTTCAAACATACCAGGTTAGTATACCAGAATAAGATTTTTACCTCATGATTCGCAGCAAATCGGAGTGATAGCGTTGTCCAAAGTTAGGCGCAGGCGAAAGAGTTCATTAGGGGACTCTCGCAGGAGCTTATGACAGATATGCTCAACTAAAGCCGACCAGAAAATTGGAGTCAGGAACCATACGTGAGCCTATTAGATCTGGCTAATTGTGGGTATTAGGGATTTTGCTTGACTGAGCAAGAGATATGTTCTTTTGGACGTGGTAAGTTTGAGCTATTTGTGATCACTTCCCATTTCTTTATTCTATTATAATATTCTGATTATCAGAGATAATAAGCATCCAAATGTAAAATTGACATTTAATTTATTCATTATTCCAAGTTACTTTTAACAATATTAAAATATAGATCTTTAATTAATAAAAATAATAAATATTACAATGATATTAATATAAATATTATTTTTGAACAGTTTTCATGGTATATATAGGAATAGGGTAAATGTCTCGCCAAACCTTGTAACAAATGCTTTTCTACATGCCATACATAAACCACACAATAAATATATATGCCAGGAATTTAATGAATCTCTATCCATCCCTTTATTATATAGAAAATACCTTTATAGATGATATTTTACATACAAATATTTGAGAGGAATTTGACAATTTTTTTTGTTTAATTCTCGTTATACAGAATATTATTCACTATTTATTTTTTAGTGCACTAGAATATACACACAGTGTATGAATATGAATTGTTATTATTTCCTCTTTATTGCTGTAAGATGAATTATTGTGGTTGTTTCAAAATATTGAAATTGAGTTATCATCGGAAATAACTTGGTTCTATAATAAACAGTAAACTAATTTCTATTTTTTCAGGCGGGATTAATGTTCAACTACCAAACTAGGTGTCGTGGACGGGTGCGGAAGCACCTACATTACTAATAACATTTTTTAGGCCAATATAAAACTTATCTGTTATATGCGGGACTCGAACTGGGGACCTCCCACTTACTAGTCCATACTCATAACCACTACACCAACACCCGCCCCTATAATAAATACTGTTATAATTAAATACAGGACATAAAACTCACCAATTTGCAATAAAACAAAGCTCTTTTTTTTTTTATAAAATATAATTGACTTTTTATAGTGAAATAAGTAAACTCAAAAGGGCTCAAAATTAGGATATATAAAATGGGAATCTGCGTTTAAACGTGGTCGTACATCGATTGAAGATGGATACACCTGAAGGGCGGCCAAAAACTGCAACTACCGAAGAAAATATGGAGAAGATACTCAATGATCGACGATTAAAGGCGTATTATGAGAATAGCTAAGGCTATAGGCTGAAAATACAGGAAATGCATTAAATTAAAGAAATATTTCTCTTTTTTTTGCCAAAATACTTAAATATTTATAAAAATACAGTTCACACCTGTCTGTACATTTGTCTCCCTAATATTTTTTAGTATCCTTGAAATATTCAACACTACCTTAGTTTTCAATTAGTTATGTCACATTATGAATCCACATTTTTGTACTTTATAACTGGTTAAATATTTCTTTTAATAACAACATATTTTTCCATCTTTTTTTTTTAGAATGAATAATAATCTATAGTTATAAAAAGTAATCATTGGCATTTGAATTCGGTTTTGTGCCAGAATTTAAGAAAATTACTAAAAATCTATCTTTTTACTAAAGATGTCATTAGACAAGTTTTTTTAAAATGTTTATGACATAGATTTGATTTATTTCCAACATATTTGAAATTTCTAGAATATTTAACCAAGAAATTTATAAACTTTATTTAATTTATATATTTCTCGAAATTATTTTGTAAAGTGTACTCAAATGTTGTTAATTATTTTAATATGAAGTATGTTTTATGGAGTACCCCAGTGAGTCCATGATGTATATGGTGTTGAGTTCTTGTTTGTAGTTGGTCGCTTTGAATGGTATAGTTTTTAGCCTGTTAGTTAGGTTACTGAGAGCTACTAGATTGTGTTGAGTGGGATGATAGGAACTGGAAGATATTATGGGGTCTGTGGAAGTGGGTTTTCTGTAATTATTTCTTTAATTCTATTTTGTTATTATTTCCGGTAAGTTTTATGTCTAGAAAGTTGAGATTGCCATCGTTCTCGTACTCAAGTGTAAATTTTATATTGGGGTGGAGGTTGTTTAAATAGTTTAAGAGTGTCATGTTCAAATATAAGTATTGAGACATCAACGTAACGTGCAATTATGTTGAAATGTTTTTTTAAGTATGGGGCGTAAATGTCTTCTAAGTGTTGCATGAAAATTTCGGATAGAATAGCAGATGTCGGGTATCCCATTCATACCTAGCTACTGTAGCTAGGTAGAAATTGTTATTAAATCTAAGCAGTTTTGTTTAACTGCTGTTTCGGTTATGATTGTTACTTGATCTATATAGTGTTGGCTGTTCTGTTCTTTTAATTTCTGTTTTTACCTAGTTGAAAGTGTCATTAATAGGGATGGATGGGGGGAGGGATTAGCTAAGTGGTCCATTAGATTAGTTAAGAGCTACATTACCCAATAAGTGGAATCCTTACGAGTACCAAGCTTGGTACATGCGATTTGATGTAATGTGTGTTGCGAGAATAAATTGGCTGAAAACTGGTTGTTGTCTGTAACGAGAGAACACTGTCCAAAGGCCGGCAGTGCACTGAGAAGGCTCCGGGCGCCAATTACCATAGATGTTGATGCGCCTTAAATTAAAAAAAAACTGGTTTAAAGTAGCCAAACAGTCCAACTTGGTAAAACGACGATTCAGCTGAATAGAGACTAGAATCGACGTCAAAAGTATTCAACTTCAATAGTTGATGGTAGTTGTGAGCTGTTTCCATTAACAAAAACGCATAAATAACCTGGTAACACCACGCACAAAGAGAAATGGCATATCAAGAGAAAGTAGTACAGTAGTAATAGCCACAATAGCGAGAAAAAAGTGTCGCTAGCTTGGCGGACAGAAAGAAAGTGTTCGTACGCCAATGGACGAATTTGATTGGCTGAAGGTAAGGCAAATAGTGCTTGAACTGGGCTCAAATAGAAGCTTCGTGGCGTTTCAGCCAAAGTAATAAAAATATTACACAGTTTAAGAATGATTAGAGATTATTATAAACACGTAATTTAAATGATACGGTTAATAACTCTAACTAGGGCTAATAACTTAATTGAATAGTACAATCCGTAGGGGAGGGATTAGCTAAGCGGTTAGCGCGTTGGACTCCTATGAGGAGGTCCCGGGTTCGAGTCCAGTGCCTCTTTCCTAAGAGCCTTAAAGCTCACTGTTCGCTGATGGAATGTGTTGTCTGTAGCGAGAGAACATTGTCCGCAGGCCGGCTGTGCACTGAGAAGGTTCCGGACGCTAGTGACCATAGATGTTGAACTTAATAAAAAAAATCTGGTGTGAAACACTCACACAACTTTCTCAACCTCCTGTTCTCAAAATTATAATTGACAAATGTTATAGTTTGTGTACCGTCGAAAATTGAAAAAACAGTTCAGTAAAAGCGCACTTCCGATTTATTAATTTTCTTAAAACTGGGAATTTTTTACTAATTAATTTTGTTTGGATGGTAGAACTGTGTAATCAACTATGATAGCAATTTAGAGGAAGCTACTCTCTTTGCAAATGGTTTTTAGCAAATGTCTGTGTGTGTGTGTGTGTGTGTGTGTGTGTGTGTGTGTGTGTGTATGTATCTATGTGAACAGCATAGCTTAAAAACGGATAATCGTAGAAAGTTCAAACTTGATATTCCGTTTAGGTATCACCATGGGATCTGACACTAGGTCAGCGGTCAAAATTGTACACCCGGAAGTACCACTTTAATAAATGGTTTTTTCACTTTTTTGCATTTTTTCCAAAAAGGCTCCAACGATATTCTTTAAACTTATTATATCACCTACACATAAAAGATCTACAATTTTTATTTGAAACATTTTCCGGGATTGCATTTAAGGGCACTTTTATGGAGGGGGTGGATGGGTTGTCCTCTAAAGTGCTATTTCAGTTTATTACACATTCTATATCATAAATATATTAATTAGAATTAATGTGTTGTTGAATTCCGAATTTGAAAAAATCCGAAGACCGGAAGTTCGTTTTACTGAACTGAATTTTTCAGTTTTCTGGTATTTCACGAAAACGGCCCAACGATTTTCTTTTAAACTAGGAATGTGAACAACACATCTAGAGATCTACAACTTTTATTTGAAACATTTCTCCATATACTCATTTAAAGGGGCTTTCGGGGGATTGGGTGGGGTTATGTTTTTCTCTAAAGTGCTATCGTAGTTGATTATACAATCCTACCACCCCAAACAGAATTAATTAGAAATAAATAGATGGCAAAATTTCGAGTTTCAAGAAAATTAGTAAACCGGAAGTGCGCTTTTACTGAAGATTTTTTTTCCGTTTTTGACGAACTCCAACGAATTTCATCAAATTTGGTACACAAACCATAAAATTTTTTCAATTAGGTACAATTTTGAAAACTGGAGTAAAAGAAAGTTGTGGAGTGTTTCACACCAGATTTTTTTTTTCCTATAGGAGACCTCTATAATTTCTGTTTATCTTTTTCCCTTATATTATTTTTCAAACCAATACTAAGAAGGAGAGAAATTGAGTTTCTAAGATAAATAAACTGGAAGAAATGCTGAATACTGTATAATAAGAAAAGTAATACAAACTGTCTGGACTTTACACGAATATATAAAATGGTAGTGAGAGATTTAGAGTAAAGAGAAAGGTTGTTGACGCGTTGTGACTGCTGGATGAACTCTTGCAAGACTGTTGGAAGACTCCCCTCTTTGGCTAGCATAGCTGTGATTCTCCCACTTAACTAGTGAGTGAGACTGCCAAGTTTTGTGTGTCTCTCTCTGCTTTAGATCCCTCTCTTCGGATCCTATTATTTGGTTATTTGCGCAATTTAGATCTTAAGAAAAAACTAACTGTACTAGTCACTTAAGAGTTATTGTAGACAATATCAACGTCAAGTGCAGTAGATAGTGTGTTTACTATGAGATCCAGTCGAATTCTTGAAATCCTTAACTCCTTTGTATTTTTGGTTAAACATTATAGTATCTCACTCCTCTATATATATTTTTTTATTCTAATACTCAAACATCCCAGTAGTTCAAATTACAATGGAAAAAAATCGATTCTAATCGATTAACAATGATTCATAGCAATAGTTCATAACATATTTCAGCAAGTGACAATTCTATGACTTCATTAGCGCTTTCTATAAAAGTTTTAAGTAATACAATTAATGAATGATAAAAAAAAAAGATATAGAAGTAAATGTTAGGTTGCGTCATTGCTATAGCCCAGTCATAATTTCCGATTTCTGAGCACGTTTCACACATATATCTAATCTTAAAGATCATGGCGCTGCTATCATAACATTACTAATAGTTCAAGATGTCATGCCTGGCATTGCTGAAGCTCTCCCCCCTGACAAGCTGATCCTATACTATTCTATTCCTCACCTTTATCATATTTTTATAGATTTTCTTACACCCACACATGGTCGTTATATTATCATGTTCTCTAAGAAATATCTCGTAGTCATAGTTTGGAATTGAACTTTATGGAATTGAAGTGTTTCCCAGAAGTGTCCTTCCAACTTTTAACAGTTAAAGGCTGTCAATAGATAGATATCTTGTTAAGCTCTCATTAGAATCTTAGCAACACTTTTTACTTTCTATTACTAAAGTAAGAGGAAGTATTGCAAATTTTCGATATCGAGCTTTCACCGGAAATATCCGTTTTGAGGTCCCCTGAGTTAAAAAAAAAAGTGGTTTTTAGAGAATGGTGTCTGTGTATGTGAACAGTATAGCTCAAAAACGAAAAATCGTAGAAAGTTCAAACCGGTACTCCGTAGAGGTATCACCACAGGATCCGACAGTGGGTCATCTGTCAAAATTCCTCAACCGGAAGTACCACTTTAGTAAATAATTTTTTTCACTTTTTCGTGATTTTCTCAAACATAGGTCCGACAATTTTCTTAAAAAACTTGTATTTATCAAGTACACATACAAAGAGCTACATCTTTATTTTGAAACATTTCCCCAGGGAAAATTCATTTAAGGGCAGTTTTTGGGGGAAGGGTGGAATTAGGATTACCTAAATGCTATTTCAGTTTACTATACAATTCTCTCATCTAGGTAATATTAATATCCAAGTTTGAAATTCCAAGCGTTTTTACTGAAATGTATTTTTCAGTTTTCTGGTATTTTCTCCAAAACGGCTTCAACGATTTTCTTTAGAGTAACTATGTATACTATATATATAAAAAAAAAGTCACAACTTTTATTTGAAACATTTCTCTTGATAATGTCATTTAAGAGGACTTTTGGGGTTTAGTTACGTTTTTCTCTAAAGTGCTATCATAGTTGTTTATACAATTCTACCATCATAACTAAATTAATTAGAAATAAATGGATGGCCAAAATTCCGAGTTTCAAGAAAATTTAGTAAACCGAAAATGGGCTTTTACTGAACAGTTTTTTCAGTTTTCGACGAATTGCGACGCTTTGTCAATTTCAATTTTGAAAAGTGGAGTAAGAGAAAGTTGTGTGAGTGTTTCACACCAGATTTTTTTTATATATCTAGAGTAAATGATAATAAGTAAAATTCAATTGAGGTATTAGGTTTTTGGGAAGGGTGAAGGGGTCTGTTGCACTGCGACCTACACGGTCTATTGTGCTATGCTCCTCTAGTGTCGTAGGCTTTTTCAGTTTTCAGTCCTGCGATTTTCTTCATAAAAACACCGATGGATTTCATTGAATTTGTTATACTAACTATGAATACAGAGACCCATAACTTTTATCCGAGAAAGTCCATTTAAAGTAGTTTTGAGGCTGGGAGTGGTTATGCTTTCCTCAGCAAAAAGCCATTAAATTTAGATTTCCCCATTGATATAAAATTGAAGACAAGTAAAAAAAAAAAACAGCCCATGAAGGGCCAAGGCTAGCCTGACGGCGATTTGAAAAGGGGGGTCGTGTTCACGAGCACGCCGCAGTTCCCATGCCATTTAGTTCTGGCCTTTGCTACCTAGGGCGCTACTAACTGTAGCTTCCCACTTTTTATCACGATGCTGGGTCATCACCGACTTTGACTTCACGGGAATCGAACTCCGGGAATTCTCGCACAAAGTCGAGTGCGCTAGCCCTAGCCAACGCTACGAGGACGAAGACAAGTTAACTTTTAGTAAAAATTATAATTTTAAAGAAAATTTGTAAACTTTAACCTATTTAGACTGCACTAAGAGAAAGTCGTGAGGGTGTTTTACACCAGATGTTGAAGTTTTTACTTCCTATCATAAAGAAACTTCCTAATGTAAGATATTAGGTAAATTTTAACATTTTAGATCTCTTAAGTATCGTACGTTTTTGTTGGTTTTTACCTATTATTAACTATGTAATGTAATAGGTGTGTTGTTGTATTGTGTAGTTGGTTGTGGCGTGAGCGGTTTTGTAAAAGGGCTTGTAAGTATGTTTGAGATAGAAGTAATATGAATAATAAGAAGTCACCACTGTTAACAATAATTATATTCTATAAAATAATAACTACAAGTTATTTGATATTATAAACTAATTTAATATATTGTGAAACTGGCGCTGATACTAAGAGAGCGGTTCCTGAAGTGTTCTGGCTTTGGAAGCAGAATACAGACTTAGTTGTTTGAAGGCTGAGTGCAGACTACCTAGCGGGGGAATTTTCTTTTACAAAAGAGCTACCCTAACGGGATTTTGAGCCTTTGTTTTTCTAATCGCAATGACCTAGATTTAATATACCTGACTCTAAAATACACTCTTTTTGAAGGTAAATTCACAGCACTAAGATAATTATAAAATATTAATAAAATACTATAAAATATTCTAAACTCTAAACAATTTTTCACTTTTCTATTTTGTTCTTCCACTACAACTATATTCAGATGCACTTGTGATATTGACAAAAATTCCGTAATTATATCCTCGATTACAGATTTCCGGTGATATTGTAATAAACTATATAATATCGGTGATTGGTTTAGTTATGCACATAGATATTATGGAACTTTCATTTCTAGAAAACTTCCATTGTTCTATATTTAAAACAAACAGGAAAAAGAAAACACCAATTTTTAATATATATTATGTTTATATGTTAATTTGATTAGACTTAGGCAGTCTATAGATGTTTGGCTAGTAGCCACACAGGCTGTGTTCGGAGAGTGCACACTCCATCAAGCCAGAATAACAGGTGAACACTGATTCTAAAATATCTGTTTAGATAATATTGTTGCCAACTGAATACTATATTTATTATCAGCAATCTCTATCGTACGTAAAACATGTTATAATACAAACACTTCTTATGGTTCCATATAATTTCATTTTACTTGAGTTTTTAAAAATTTTCCTAAACATGGTTTCCTAAACAAAATGGAATTTATCAAATAGGCTTGTAGTTAAAACAAATGACCTCAGGAATGTTAGAAAATGATCTAGACATTACAATAAAATAAAAAAAACTAATATGTTATTCCATTTGTTTTTAAAAGCCTACGAAAAAATATAGAGCATGCAATAAATTTAATAAAAAGTATTTTATTAGGTTTCTACGATGACATGATTGATTAAATTGTTAAAGACAAAAACAATATATGGCTCTATATATATATATATATATTTAGTTAAAGGGATTATCTTGTATTGGAACTGTGCCACTCATCTTTCCAGAACAGTGATGTGCGGATATAATGTTGTGAAAAGGAGGCAATAAGAACAAGAAAGTAAGATGGATTACAGAGGAGAACGAACATTGATGAAGTGATAAAGATAGATATATCCGGAGGAGATATATAGTCTTAGATCAGGGGAGCGAGAGATAGTTAGAGAGAGAGCGAGATATTATATAATGCGTTGGCCATCAGTGACCATATCACTAAAAGAAGAAAACTTACTGGTAACTAGAATTGATGTCAATAATGTATGTCCAGTAGTTTTCTTGTAACATACAAAATACGGTAGAATAACTTCTTACAACTGTACCAGCCAATGTTAACATCACCCAATCGATTAGAAGACAGATAGGGTGATTCCTATAGTGATCATTTTAGTGGATATAGATTTAAAAACGTTTTGATTGAGGTAACATATTTCCTTAAAAGATCTGTTTTGTTACTTAGTTTATTCAGAAATTCATTCTCCAATATTTGGTACGGATTAGTAGCCTAAAGAGCGACTTCTGCATAAAGCTTGTGGAAATTGATTTGTCTAATCCAAGACGTTGAAACCTCAGCCAAATAAGGCAAGTCTTTCACTTTGACATAACAACTGCAAGGCCTTTTACACTTCTTCCTGGTCACTTGACGAAGCTTATTACTACGCGCTAGATAGAAATTCCTGACAATAAATATAAGATTCAGTTGGAATCGTATATCCAAACGGATGATAGAATATTATCCCAAATATATTATAGAATCAGCGTTGTACACCGTTGTTAGTTGCTCTGAAGATGGTCCTTCACCCTCGTACACCCTATGGCCACCTGCCAAACATCTATAGGCCTCTAATTCTACTCAAATTATTATACAGATACAATTATTAATAAATAATAATATTGATACTTAAACTTGTGTATAGAAACTGGTTCCATGTAGGAGAGAAAAAAAGCTCACACATTTTTACTAAGCATTGCGATCGTGTCAAAGTGTTTATTGGTTTGTTTACTGAATTACAGAATTATAATAATATAATTATTAGTTATATATATTATGAATAAATTCTATATATAAATATATAATGTGAAAATATATATATTATATACATAAATATGTAAATATGAATATATATAAATATTTGTATATTATATAATATAATTATGAATTATAATAATTATTGTTTGATTATTTCAAACACAATTTAAATTTAAAGAAAATTCAAGAAAAAAACACACCGAGTTAATTTACTTTATTGTATTTTAACAAGTTACACATTTATACCAACACACACAGTTTGAATTCGAAATTGGGTTACACAAATACAAACAGTATATTATTACTTTCTCTTACTCCTAGTAAGAGGAAGTATTGTAATCGTGTCAAATTTTCGATATTGAATTTTTCACCGGAAATGTCCGTTTTGAGGTCCCCTGAGTCCAAAAAAGTGGTTTTTAGCAAATGGTCTGTGTGTGTGTTTGTGTGTGTCTATGTGAACAGCATAGCTCAAAAACAAAAAACCGTAGAAAGCTGAAACTTGATATTCCGTTTAGGTAACACTATGCGAGCTGACTGTGCGTTATCTGTCAAAATTCCTCAACCGGAAGTACCACTTTACTAGTTTTTTTTTTTTTTTTTACTTTTTTGCGTTTTTCTCAAAAATGGCTCCAACGATTTTCTTTAAACTAGATATATCAACTACATATGCAAGGGGCTACAACTTTTATTTAAAACAATTATCTGGAAAAATTCATTTAAGGGCACTTTTGGTGGGGTTAGGTTAACCTCTAAAGTGCTATTTCAGTTTATTACACAATTCGGTCATTTAAATAATGTTAATTAGAATTAAATATGTTGTTGAAATTCTGAATTTGAGGAAAATCGGATAACCGGAAGTGCTTTTGTTTTAACACTTTACTAAATGATTTTTTCACTTTTTCGCGATTTTCTCAACAATGGCCCCGACGATTTTCTTGAAACTACACATATAAACTAAACATACAAAGATCTAAATCTTTTAGATAAAACATTTCTCTGGAAAAATTCATTTAAGGGCACTTTTAGGAGAGGGGTAGGGTTACAGCTTCCTCTAAAGTAGTATCATACTTTATTATACAACTCTATCATCCAAATGAAATTAATTAGAAATAAATAGATGGCCAAAATTCCGAGTTTGAAGGAAATCAGTAAACCGGAAGTGCGCTTTTACTGAATAGTTTTTTCAGTTTTCGACAAATTTCATTAAATTTGGTTCACAAACTATAAAATTTGTCAATTATAATTTTGAGAACTGGAGTAAGAGAAAGTTGTGTGAGTGTTTCACATCAGATTTTTTTTTTATTATTATTTGCTTTATTGCTCATAAAAATTAACATTTTTAAAGCAAGAGTTGGTATTGCAAGTTCAATAATCGTACAAACCAGATACAAACAGTATCTACAAACAGTACAATTAATGTAACTGGTTCGACTGTCTCCGAAAATATTCGGCATTCATCCGGGAAGATATCATCACGATTTTTATCAAATAACCTCCCATAAAACATTTTCAATGTTAAAAAGTAAAAAAAAAAAAAAACCTGTTATGTTTGCTTTCTCTTACTGCACTAAATCTAGGGCAAAGTGAAAAGTTCTCAGCCTAGCCCATAGATTGCACTGCTACAATGAAATTATTGTTTTGTTATGTTGGCACATCTGTTGCAAAAGTAAATACCAATGAATTTGATCAACAAATAGTTTGTTTTATACAGCTGTTTAAGGTAAACATGTTGTTTGCTTTTAACAAAATGAATAAACTTGAATTCCGTCATAAAATTCTTCGTTTTGGATGGTTCATGGCCTACAGAAATTAATCCAAAGTTTGTGAAGGAGCCTACACCTTCGTTATCAACAATAAAAAAAATGGGCAGCTGAGTTTAAACGTGGCCGTACATCGATTGAAGATGATCCACATGAAGGACGACCAAAAACTGCAACAAAATATCGAGAAGATACACAATATTGTTCTAGATGATTGACGATTAAAGGTATATGCGGTAGCTAATGCTGTAAGCAACTCAGAAAAAAGAGTACGGCACATTTTACATGAAGAACACAGTATGAGAAAGCTTGTGCAAGATAGGTGCCGCATTTGTTAAATGCTGATCACAAACGAAAGAGGAATCGACTTTCTCAGCAATGTTTGTACCGTTTTAAGAACACTCTAACCGATTTTCTGCACCGTTTTGTTACGATGGATGAAATGTATCATCACTTTACACTTGAGTCAAAACAACAGTCCAAGCACTTGGTAGAAGCCTGTGGCTCTACACCGAAGAAAGCAAAAACAATTGCGACGGCTAGTGTTTTTTGGGGATTCTTTTAATTGACTACCTGCCAAAGGGTCAAACAATTAATGGGGGAATACTAAGCACATCTTCTGGACCAGCTAGATGAAAGAATTAATTGAGAAAAGGCCTGGTTTGCAAAATAAAAAATCCTCTTTCACCAGGACCCATGCACCTGCCCACCAAAGGCGCTTTGGCAATTGGGAAAATTGAGGGATTTGAAGTATGAATTGTTGGAACACACTCCCTATTCGCCAGATTTTGCTCCCTCTCTTTTTCATCTATTCCCAAACCTTAAGAAATTTATGTCTGGAAAACGTTTTGGGTCAAATGAAATGGTAAATAGATATTTTGGAGACTTTCCAGAATCGTACTTCAAGAACGGAATCCAGTTAATGGAGAAATGTTGGACAAAGGGTATTGACCTAAAGGGGGGACTACATTGAGAAATAAATGCATGTATTTAAAATAAAAAACTCATTTTGACTACTAAGTCGAGAACTTTGCACCTTGTCGTACGTCTGAGTCAGATTTTCAAAATTGAAATTTCATTGGAAATCATATTGTAGTAATCATGTAGTATTGTATGAATTTGTGCTCCTCTGTATTATATTAATTCAGAAAAGAAAAGGTTAATATTCCGTTTAGATAATAATAATATAGACGGCGCTAAAAACTCAAGATTTCCAGCAGCATTGGTTCAGAGAATTACCACTTTACTTAATTTTTCTGAAGTTTAGGAGTTTCTATAACAATTGTAAAGTTCAGTTTCCATCTAAAACCTCCTTTCTATAATGTTTTTAGTTTAGTATTATTTCATAACATATTATAAATAACTTTCAAAAGTTTTATGTAAATTCAATGTTGAATGTATAAAAGTAAATTAGGTGAAAGTTGTGTGAGTGTTTCACAAAATTTTTTGTTTGTTCTGTTCTTACGTTCTCATTTTTAATTCAGTCAGTTTTTTCCATCATCATTATTATTATTATTATTATTCAATTTTTTTATACACATCTCTAGTTTTATACTTGCTATTATTATCTCGATGTTCCCTATATTTTCTCCTATCGTACATAAAAGTTTCTTTTTATCAGTTTTTATTACAATAGTTATTTTATCAGTTCAGTGAAAACTTATTCACTTTGACTTCCGTTCTAAAGTTGAAAATCTGGGACACCAACATTCACAGTTCTTGCTTATATGGCGAAAATAAATATGTATTTATTATAGTGAAGTTCTACTGTATAAGTATATAGTATATATATATATTTTTGTAGAAGCATATTTCATTTTCTCCATATTTTATTATAACTTGTTATGAATAAATATTTATAAATTCTCCTCATACATTGTCAAACATTTTTCCATATACATTTTCAAGTAATATGTTTCCTTTTTCAAGATAAACTTTGAATCCATCGATGACCATATTGTAAATAAAACCAATCTCAAATTATTTCAAGAAATACTATTCCTTAAAAGCTTATAAAAAAAAAAAACAACCTATGGCGCAACAGTCCATAAAGGACCAGGGCTTGCCAGACGGCGATATATTGGAGCACGCCGCAGTTCCCTCGCCGTTTAGTTCTGAGCTTTGCTATCTCGGGCACTACTAACTAGTAGCTTCCCATTTTTTCTCATGATGCTAGGACAGGGGTCGGCAACCTTTTGAGTCGGAAGAGTCAAAAATTACAATTTACAAAATTTCAAAGTTTTTAAAGAGCCTACAATAAATGTACTCGCATAAATAAAGTTTTTTGATAAAAAAAAACTGATCTATTTATTCATAAGAAAAAATATCTATTTATTTATAAGAAAAAATATCTATTTATTCATATATAAGTAGTGTTTTTCACAACAAATTAGATAATATATATTATATGGCATTATTAGATAATTACTTATTATTTAAGTAAAAAATTAAAACAAACATTTACTTACAACACTAACTTGTACTTCAATAACAAACAATTGAGCAAACAAAGTCAATGGGAGCGATGGCTTTGCATGGTTATTCAAGTAGAAAATTTAAACTTTACTAAACAATGTAACTTGTACTTAAAATAAAAAAAACAATAACATATATTTGAGCAAACAAATTCATTGGGAGCGTTGGCTTTGCATGGTTTTAGAAAGTCTGGATAAATTTGGCTCATAACTTGTTGTTTTAAGTTTCAAACACGACTCTAAATTTTCATTTGTTAGTTGGCTTCTTACTTTACTTTTAATTATATTCATGCAAGAGAACGCTTGCTCGCACGAATATGTAGATCCGAAGATAATCAGCACTCCAAATGCCAACTTCTTCACTGTAGCAATCTGGAAGACTATTCCATGCGTCGAATATAAGTGCCTCAATTCGCGGCATTTCTTTTAAAGCTGTCCACTTTTGTTGCGTTACGCACATACATTTCTGGACCTCCAACTCTTCCAACTTGCTTTTCAACTCTGTAAATTTTCCACTCCACAAAGCTTTACTTTTTAAATCGATCAATTGCATTTCTAGAAGATCCAGTATCAATTCCAAATGGCTCAATGTGGATTTCGTTACTATTTGTGTTGAGAGGATTTACTATGAATGCTGGAGTGGTTTTGAATTGCTCAAATCTGTCAGCAAATTCATCTTTAATTGTGCTGAAATAATTCGTGTCAACAGTTGCACTGGTTTTATCGCGATATTGCTTTAGAAATTGAAAATGAAGTAATTTACCGCTCTGATATCTTCTGCAAAAAGAATTAATTTTTCTTCAAAACAAACCAATCCTTCTACCAAAACATAGGCTGGGTTTCCCTTTCCTTGCAGTTTTAGATTCAGCTCATTTAGACTTCAGAAAAGTAGTTAGGTATCTTATTTGGAAAAAAATATGTATAATATGTATTTTAAAAATATAATACTTATTATGTCACCTATCTTTACCTCGGTTTTTTTATTATTATTATATTATTATATTATTTTTATTATTATTATTATTATTATTATATATATGTACATACATAACTTTGAGAAGATAATTCGCTTCTAACTCTTTTACTTGAAACAACAAACTACACGTCACAGTCAAAGCACTGGTGAAGACGCCAAATTGTCTTGCGTCGAAAGCGAATTAAAACCTACATAGAAACATCCGACGACGCGTCATTCGAGAGCTTCCGATGGACTGACGACAGTGACGACGCGTGTCACGGGGGAGGGGTGCGGTGAAAAGCGAGTACAAGTGGCTGAGAGATAGAATCGGTGCCTAATCCTCGTTAATCGATTCAGAACGATTTTTAATTTTTTTTTTTTATAAAATAAATAATATTTGCGTATGGAACTAAAGAGCCGCAGCTTCACATCCAAAGAGCCGCATGTGGCTCGCGAGCCGCAGGTTGCCGACCCCTGTGCTAGGACAACACCGACTTTGCCCTCACGGGAATCGAACCCTGAATTCTCGCACGAAAGGCGAGTGCGCTAGCCACTAAGCCAACGCGTGAGGATTTGAAAAGCTTATAAAATTGTAAAATGTAATGTAAAATTAAGATTCAAGGGAGATTTTCAGAAGAGTTTCCCGTCGCAACTTGTTTAAAATAAGGTGACCCACTATCTCCCATCCTTTTAATATAGTCTTGAGTGTGCTATTCAGGCCATCCATACCATTCTTAATGGAACCATTTTTAACAGGATAAAACAACATCTAGCATACGCGGATGATGTGGTTTTGACAGCCCAATCCTGAACGGCTTTATTTAGAGCGTTCCAGGAGTTTCGTAGAAATCATAAAACAAATAAGCTGGCAAATTAATGAAGACAAAATTGTGTACATGAAGTCCTCTAAGAAAGTACAAGAGGAAGCAGAATTCGTCCAGATGATATTTTACCTTCAAGAAAGTGCTTTAGACGCCAAAAAAAATTAAACTAAAGAAGAAATAAAAGCAAAGGTGGTTAGTGGTAACAAATATTTTTTCTCTCTACAGAAAGCCATACAGTTTAAAAGCTAAAACTCATCTATAAACTCATTTATATGGCCATATTGAGGCCGGTGGTAACCTACAGATGTGTAACGTGGGGGTGCTAATCAAAAGTGACGAAAGAGTATTAAATATCTGGGAGAGGAAAATCCTCCCAGAAAGATATATGGGCTGGTTAAAGTGAATGGTTCTTGGAAAATGAAAATCAATGCCCAAGTTCGAAAAATGTACGACGAGCCAGATTTGGTGACATATGTAAAACAAGTTTGCCTAAAATCGGTTAGCCATGTCGGGAGAATGCCAAGCACTAGGATTCCGAGGAAAATTGTTCTATGGAACGCTGGCAGGAAGAAGAAAAAGAAGGGAAAGGCCGCTTTTGCGATGGCTGGATAATGTAGAAGCTGATTTGAAGACTCTGGGTATAAAAAGATGAAGAGGCTCCTGCCCAAGACAGGAATGAGTGGTTGGAAGTGGTTGAAGAGCTAAATTAATAAATAACAATAAATAAATAATATAATTATAAAATCGTAACAGTTTTTATGTAATACTTATCTATAATAATACAGTTTTGAAAAATGACTCATTAATTGATCGAAACTTCAACAACAAAACAGATCAAAGAAATATACAATTTTAGAAAATTATAGTGTAGATTCCATAAACCTATCCGTCGAAAACAACTTAAAAATAGTATAAGTATTTCAAAAAACTTACTATTACAAAAGAACAATTAAATCGGTTGCTAAAATTTGGGAGTTTAAAGAAAAAAGGTAGATTAAATATAGAACATTTTCCGGAATCAATATTAGAACATTAATTTTCCGGATTTTTCTCGAAAACGACATTATCGGTTTTGCTTGAATTTATTATACATACCTTCAATATAAAACAATCATTTGCATAAAAGCTTATTCTTGAAAATTATTTTAGGTATTTTTGGGAGAGCTAGGACTTCCATGGCTCCTTAGGTATCATTTCATTACAATGTTAAGTTCCTCCTTCTGTATTTTATTGAATGAAACTAAATATTTAGTTAAAATTCAATGTTGGAAGAAAATGTGTCAGAACAATGTGAATTGGAATAAGAGCTATGTGACTCTTGCACACCATTTTTTATCATTATTATTATTATTATTACTATTAATAATTATCTTCCAATTGCTATTTTGAGGAAATTAAAAACCAATGGATACTCTTGCCAAACACACTCTTTGGTAGAACACAGTTTGAGAATCTCTGATTTAGAGGGTTGGGTTCTGCTAAGAGGATGGGAATGAACTTTTTTTTTTTTACAGTGAAATGGGTTCGGCCTTGGCACACAGTGTTCAAAAAGTAATTTTCTCCACTCGACACTAACGCTCACAACAGTAATGGCTCTGCAACTCTCTGTGCATTTATACACAAACATGTTATTTTCACTTCATTTTTTACAATATTAATTGATTTTGTTGTTGTTAGGGGGAAAAATATAAAATAAATACCCATCAGTTTTGTTGTGTGGTTAGATTAGATTAGATTAGAAACGGCCTAGCAAAGCTGAAAGTGGCTCCGTCATGAAGCTCGTGGCTTCGGGCTTACTAGTCCCCAGTTGAAGAAACCTTGTTCTTGCCAGTCCGGCACACTCACAAAGGATGTACACCGGGGTTTCCTTCTCGGTTTTGCAGAAACGGCATAATGCGTTGCCTGCAAGTAGTAAATGGTGCATGTGCCTATTCAGCCTGTTAGTAGACCCACTATTAGCTTATATCCCTTCGGCTATGGCTCAGTAGGTCCTTGGTAAATTTAGGTAAATGTCTCTTAATGAAGAGTTTAGCCTGCCTCTGCCCTGGCGTACTTTACCACCATCGCAGACGCTGGTCTTCTATCCATTCCTTGATAGAAGCGTGAATGAGGCTCCTGGGCAATCCGCAGAAGGGCTCGGCCCCTATAAAGGTATCCTTCGAGCCCTTCCTCGCCAGGGCGTCCGTACTTTCGTTGCCAAGGAACCCCGCGTGACCCGGCAGATAGGTAGTCACCCAGCAGTTTTGAGAGTATTTGGTGTTAGGAAAGTGCCTTCAGGGCTGGCTGATTATCGGAGTATATGGCCACTCTTCTACCCTCTAATGCTTGCCTTCTAATCTCCTTAGCGCAGAACTGTAACCGCCACAACTTCGGCCTGAAAGATAGTGGCGTACTTCCCTAGGCTGGCCTTAATCTTAACTTTAAGCCTACCCCCATAGGCCCAGCTCCGACCCTAGTCGGAGTTATAGAGTCGTCTATATACCAGACCGAGTTATCGAGCAGAGGGGAATCCCTGTCCCATTCATCCCTGATCGGTATAACAATATCGGTTCCTTTCGAAACGATACCTAGGAACCATCCTATCAGTTGGCATTCCAAGAAGATGGTCAGCCTTCATTTCCTCAATCAACCTCTGGTTACTTGTTGTGTGGTTAGTTCCGCAGAGCTAGAAAGAAAGCATCAGAGGTATTTTCCATGATAGCTGCTTCTTTTTGTGGTCAACGACCGGTTTCGGGGGCGTTCGCCCATCATCAGGATGTTTTGTCAAAACAGTATTAAAACATATTAACAAATTCGGTTAATCCACTCAAGTATAAATACGAGTGTACAAACTGAATTTGCTCTGTGCAAGTCTATGTTATCATACTATTTTGGCAAAACATTCTGATGATAGGCGAACGCCCGAAACCGGTCGATGACCACAAAAAGAAGCGGGCTATCACGGAAAAAATCTCTGATACCTATCAGTTTGCTAGTTTATTAATTGAATTAAAATAATGAACTAATGATAAAGTGTTGTGGAATGATAGCTTGCCTCTTGTCTGGCTGCTTGTTTTTAAAATAAACAAGTAGGTAAAGTAATGATATTGATAGTGCAAAACGACCTCAAAAGTCAAAATAAGAAGAAATTTGTCTATTAATTGCTGATATGTTTCAATCCATCAAAAGATGAGTTTAAAATTGAGTTATCTATAGCTTGGTGTTACAGAACAGGATTATATATTTCTAAAATTCGGTTTAGTTATGGCGCAAGCTAATGCCAAGAAAGATAAAAAAAAAAAATAAAGTCAAAATGGGTCACCATCCCTCACCAGTGAGTCCTATGGCACGTTGGATTAATTTTTTTATTTATTAATTTGAGATCTAGTGTGAAATACAGTATATAGATTAGATCTACTTCCATTAGGCAAGTTCAGATCGATTTCAGCTGTGTACGTCTGTGCTTGGTTGTTTGAAGTCAGTTTGATCTATTAGTAGGTTGAAAAAGTCTTTCAAGTTCTACAAACAAGGTATTGCATTAACGCTTGCAAGTTGCATCACATTTCATCTTTATTGAGTTATTTATCAACGTTTGAAACAACTAAATGTATCGAATGATGATAAGATTGCGTCAGTAAGCATAACAATATAAATATAGATAATTCAAAAAGGAAGATCGCCCAAGGAATAAAGCTGCGGTCCCCAATGCGGTGTTCTCTTTTCCTTATTCACTATCTCTCTCTCTGTTATCGATCAACGATTACGTCACAGACCTCAGTGTATGCCCTCCATTCAGTGCAACTGCACTGAGCAGTATGCATTATGATGATTATCATTTTTTTGATAATATTTCAACATTAAAAAATAAATTTCCGCTATTAAATATAATTTAATTTAAATTAAAGATGAAATTGCAATTATGGAAGAGAACCTTTTATTAAGAGACTCGTCTTTGTTATAATAATAGATAAGAAAGCTACATGAATGTAAGCGCTCATAGGGAAGTATTATACTAATGGAGAAGTAAGGGAAGTTGGCGGTCCTTTGTAGCGGCCACCATTCTGTTAAAGCCACTATTCTATGCAGACTGAAGTAACTCCCTACTTCCATAATTGAAGGCGACCTAAATAAAACCGCTTCCTTCTTATTAATTCCACATTCTTGCTCGAAATGCACCTCTTTCACTTCCCACTTTTATACCCATCAGTTGTTGCAATTTTTAACGTTTTGTCCACCTGCCCTCAATTTACTCATTTGTTCTATTTTTCATTAGCTAGTTTATGTTCTTATCTCTCTTTCTCACAATAACCACGTTTCGTTTTTTTGTTAATTTCAATGTCTTGGATCAATGTAATAAGGCTAATTATCTAATTCATATTATTAGGAAAAAGTTATAGTGTATGTTTATACAATTTTTTTGGGCTATTTGTCTCAAGTGTAAAAATTCACTCCTGCAAGTTTCTACTAGTTTAGAAAACTTTTTTTAGCTACGTAATCACTTCATATGGTTTAGATTTAAACGTTACCTTTTTACCATAAACGAAGCATCACAATATTAACAAGAGAGAGGGGATTAGGTCAGTGATGGCGCGGTAGATTGGCTCATAAGAGCATCGGCTCACTGTCCAGTTATAGACTATTTGGAAATCAGCAGTACACTGACAGGACTCCGGGCGCCAATGCTAACGATTGTACAATTTGATTCACTAAGAATTATTGCGATATTTCATAACTTCTCATTTTTTTTTTTGCAATTTATTTGTTTTTTATAACGAAATTATTTATTCTCTAACCTTGCAAAACTGACAGATTGCGGTTCAAGAAATCCTCAACGTTTCTAGAATTACATAGACACACAGACTGTTTTTCTGCCTCTTGTTTTGGCTTATAATTTAAATTTAATAGCTGACTAGTCAGCCTCATAATAATATATATAAAAAGACTGTTATTACTGTCACTGATATAATGTTTACTTGTTAAATTGAATTCCCCTTATTAACTGCAGGAGATCATCAGAAAATGATGTAGTTCATTAAACAAGCAACTCTTTCTGTCATGTCAGGTTTTGTTTAGTATATTTTGTTTTTGTGTTTAGTTTGTTTAATGAAAATTATGTGTAACCCCGTTTAACAATTTTTATTTTTATCCCTGAATATTACAATAAATTTGTCGAAACGTCGGATAAGTTTTAAAAAAGTGTAATTTTATTGACCGCTCCTCGTGATCTCGTGCAGTTATTAATATATCGGTCGAGAATCTTTATTATCATTACCCTTATTGGCTAAAAATTATTTTTAAACAAAAGTTTTTTAACATAAAATACAAAACTAAACAGAAATATAAAAGCGAGCAACGCTTTAATATGAGTTCACTCTTTAGAACATTTCTTTAATATTAAACAACGAATTTTGGCACTGATTGTGATATGCTTTAACCTGTTCGTGTCACGATATCTAGATGCAATGTTGTTAAATCACGATTTTTAACTGGAATCAGATGTTCTTGTTCTGCTTACATTCCCAGAATGTTGTCAATTCTAAGTCTGAAATTAGTTGAAACTTGATTGGACGTTTCAAGACATTAACTTCATTAAACAGAATTAACAACTATTCCTTAAGTCAATATTCTGCACATTAACTGTATAAATATAAAGTTTTTCAAAGGCGTAAAGTCTTTTTTAAAAGAAGATTCAAGAAACACAATAACGAAATACTATTAAAGTGTATTATAATGACTCGTCAGTTCACATCCCTCAGTTCACACATCAGTAAACTGGTTATTTAAATGTTAGATACTTTTTACTTTTACAAGGTCGATTATTATACTTATAGTTTCATATTCCTTATATGTACTTTAGACGCGGACTGCATACCGCTCCCCATGCGTTTTTTTGTGGCCCGTAACGCCTTCAAATGCCTAAAATGAAAAAAAATAATCGGCTACTAATCTAACAATAATAACATTTGATATACTGTATGTAGGAGCACCAATTGTTTACTTTTATTACATTATGATATTGCAAACTTTGAAAACATACAATTTGATCATACTTTCGTTTTGGCAAGTTTTATATAAAATTGAGTTTGTTTAAGAAAATTAAAAAATAAATTAATAAAAGATAAAATGTTTAAAAAACCAATTACAAAAAAATGTTTTGATCTGTTTTCCTAAATGTGAGCAATTGAAAACACAAAATCAAAATTGTGCTTTTTCACAATATTTTGAAAAAATTGATAAGCGTTTTTTTTTTAAGATTTCAAAGGGCTATTTTGAAGAAATTTTTCTTCTTTTCTTGGGATCTTTTTCTTTTGAAACAGAAAAAGCTTCTATTTGAATGGAACTGAACTAATTGATTTTCAGAATGATTAAATTTTTGAATATACACACAGAAATTTCAACCCAATGAAAAAATATCTAGCAATAAAATAGTTTACAAATATTTTATAGATTAATCACTTTTGTTTGATATAAATTAATTTTAATGGAAAAGCGAGGATGCTTTTCTTTACAAAATGTAAAGAAAATTTTTTAATAAAAGAGCTTGTGAAATGCACTGGAAGAAAGAGGCGAAAGTGTTTCAGCCGATATTTTTGTTTACCTTTTTTTTTATGGAGGGGGAAGAGGCC
Source organism: Triatoma infestans (assembly GCA_011037195.1). Classification (NCBI taxonomy): domain Eukaryota; kingdom Metazoa; phylum Arthropoda; class Insecta; order Hemiptera; family Reduviidae; genus Triatoma; species Triatoma infestans. The sequence continues at coordinate 51,518 of JAAEAF010005583.1, forward strand.
TCCGCACAAGTGTGGGACTCGAACCCACTAATATCTCCCTCCTCTCTCGCAGGCATCCGCCCACCCTGGAACTGCTAAGGTGCCTCGTAATACGCCCTACGGTCCCACTCCAGACTAGCTGGACCCCGTCCTCGAGTGGTCGAGGTGCCGGTTCATCTCAATAGTCTTCATCAGAAGGACCGTCCGGACAAAGATAGCAACCCTGTCTCACTGGTCTCTTCAGATGAGCATGGTCTTCACCACCATTCCCGGGGTAACCCTTCCGATTTCAGCCTGCAGCCTTTGTCTTTCTCTTAGCAGTCTTTTTTTTAAACAACATGTCACATTGCAGTTATTTGAAAATTTCAGACAAGATATGGGGTAGAATTTTTTTGTTTTTATTTTGAAAATTACATTTTCTCTTCAAGTTAAGTGAGCGTCACCACCTCTAATTTGACGAAAAAAGTAATTTTCCAAAATAAAAAAAATTGTTTTTATAATCCCATAATTTTGTCTGAATTTTCAAATAAGATATCAAGAAACTTAATGAGTGGTCCGAAATGATGGACCCCCCGATCTAAATTATTTACTTCAAATGGATCATATGTTTCTTTTTATAAATTAGATCCCCCCCTCCGCAGCTATATTAATCATTTTGGTTTAATAAAAAAGGTCGCTTTCTTTCACTCGCTCTCTGTAATTATTTTATTTACTCTTCTTTTTTTTTATAAAACTCTAGAAGAAATATAATAGGAATTATATTTATGATGCAATTAAATTTTTATAAAAGTCTCATTTAATTTGACCTTTCCTAGGTAAGATACTGCACATTTTATTTAATATTTGTAATCGTACTTTTCCATGGCTCCATGACTCTAAATTTAAAAGCATTTTTTTTAATGTTTAAATATATTTATGATAGGGGCGGGTGTTGGTGTAGTGGTTATGAGCATGGACTTGTAAGTGGGAGGACCCCAGTTCGAGTCCAGCGTATAACTAAATTTTATATTTGTTTAAAAAATGTTATTAGTAAAGTAAGTGCTTGCGCCCCCGTCCACGACACCTAATTTGGTAGTTGGACGTTAAGCCCGCCTGAATAAATAGGCATTACTTTACTTATATTTATGACATTTGTACTTTTTTTTTTAATACGAGTTCATCTGCTGAAAAGTATCCAAGTAAATCCATATTTCTCAATATATTACTCTTCGAACATAAATTTCAATTAGCCGGGTTATTTTGACCATTATTCGCAAAATTTAATTCGCAAATTTTTCTGGAGGTTCAATTTTTTTGACCTGCATACTTTAGAATTATTGGCTTATTTCAAATGAGGTATATCCAAAAAAAAAAAAAATAATCAATCGCACTTTTAGCGTTATGTTTGATAACTTCAATTATAAATTACAGAATTAGCATTTCATAGACTTGTAGAACGATTACTTCAGCTTTCTTTGTTCCAGCACTGGATAAATGGTCTTTAAGAGGAACGTCATATAAGTTCATAATATATAAAAAATGTGGCATATACATTGGATTAGATTATACTGGGGAGGGCCACGCCTCATTCCACTGCGACCTTCGTTAAGAGGTCTATTGTGATCCCCTGGGTTAATAGCACATCCCTCAGCTTCGCCCTCTTAATCAGGCCTAGCAAAGCTGAAAGTGGCTCCGTCATGAAGCTCGTGGCTTCGGGATTGCCCAGTTGAAGAAACCTTGTTCTCGCCAGGCCGGCAACTCACAAAGGATGTGACCGGAGTTTTTCCTCGGTCTTGCAAAAACGGCATAATGCGTATTGTCTGTAAGTAGTAAATGGTGTATGTGCCTGTTCAGTTTGCAATGCCCTGTTAGTACACCTACTTATATCCCTTCGGCAATGGCTCAGTATGTCCTTGGTAAATTTAGGCAAATGTCTTTAATGAAGAGTTTAGCCTGCCTCTGCCCTGGCGTACTTTCCCACCATCGCAGATGCTGGTCTTCTATCCATTCCTTGATAGACGCGTGAATAAGGCTCCTGGGCAATCCGCAGAAGGGCTCGGGGCCTATAATTCGAGCTCTCCCTCGCCAGGGCGTCCTCCCTTTCGTCGCCAAGGAACCCCGCATGACCCGGCATCCAGGCGAGTGTCAGCTTCTTCTGAGCACTCACCGGTTAGGGCAGATAGGTAGTCTCACACCAGTCTTGAGACTATTTGGTGTGAGGAAAGTGCCTTCAGGGCTGGCTGATTATCGGAGTATATGGCCACTCTTCTACCCTCTAATGCTTGCCTTATAATCTCCTTAGCGCAGAACTGATACGCCACAACTTCGACCCGAAAGACCGTGGCGTACTTCCCTAGGCTGGCCTTAATCTTAACTTTAGGCCTGCCCCCATAGACCCTAGTCGGAGTTTTAGATACGTCTGTATACCAGACCGAGTTACCAAGCAGAGAGGGATCCCTGTCCCATTCATCCCTGATCGTTATAACAATGTGGAAGTTCCTTTCAAAATAAAGTTTGGTAGGCATGCCAAGTACATGGTCAGCCTTAACTTCTTCTATCAACCACTGGTTAACAGAATAATGCCTAGAGGTGATAGATATACATTGATACAAATTTAATTATTTTATTTAATTTTTTTTCTATAAAAAATGAATGAAGCAACAGTAGTCTAGATAGGAAAGTTAAGAAAAAAAAAATATTATATTCAGTTAAAATTATTTTTTTGCTTCAGGTTAAGGAGGAGGTTTGCATTACTTTTCCAGCACAATTCACTGTAGACAAATCAATGGAATCATTGAAATTCATGATTATTGTGAACTTTCCCCAGTAATTTCCTAAACATCCTAACCAATAACTCTGCATGAATTTATTATTTTAATACATTGACGACATATATCGAATCACCTCTTCACCTTTGTGGTTGATTCACCTTTAAGTGAGGTCTTATTTCTTTAAAAAATGTATTTTTGGTGATTGATTATTAAATTTAACAAGAGCCTAAATCAGATTAGGTGGGTTAATAATTATTAAAAAAAAAAAAAAAATCAAAACTAGAAAATAAGTGACACTTCTGGGTCACTTTTAACTATTTACGGCCCTTTCAGAAAATGCCCAATTATACAAGCGTTACTACATACGTATAAATTATTGAGTGTTCAGCCACAAAATGGGGGTGTATATTCTGTTTCGCTTGGTGTTTTTTCATAAATATCGACCTGAACGTTGGCCGACTACCTTGACCTCTCTTGCTCTGCACTCCCATCGCCTATATATCGCCTGCCCTCATTTACCCTCTCTCTCTCTCCCTCTCATCTATCCCTCTTATCAATGTGCATAATTAACTTTTATATACCAAACAATATAAATGCAAATACCTTTTTGCCCTCACTATCATAGCATTATTTACTTGTAATTATATTTATATTTCCGTTTTATACTATGAAATAGTGTATTTTATTATTGTTTTTATAACAAGTAATTTCTTTAATTTAACAGTTATATAAATTGTCCACGTGAACATATTCACCTCTGAATACCTACACAAATTTACCTCATAAATCGCTTGTTACAGTATATAAGCGTACTTTAAATTAGTTCTGTGCATTCAACTAATTATTTTTTTACTTCGGGGAAACTATGATGAACTTGTCGTTGACGCAAATTGGAAATACAAGGTGCTAAATAAAATCCTGCTACAGCTCGTCTAAAATTGATCAAATCATTATAACAGAGATATTTTCCGTGATTGCCTGCTCTAGTTTGTGGTCATCGACCGGTTTCGGGCCGTCCCCCGTCATTAGGATGTCTTGATAAAACTGTGCGATAACACACCCTTGCAAGAGCGAAATCAGTTTTTACAGTGATTGTTTGGAAGTGTTTTGTTAAGACCTAACTAGGTTAAGAAGGGACCCTTGAAAAAAGCTGGAAAAAGGTTGAAAGATCAATAAGTGGAGATATGCATCTTAAATTAATTTTTGGAGGAAATTTACATTGATAATTAATTACCCATAATATCTAATTATTTTTAATTGTTCTCTGATTATGGAAGCAATATTTAATCACGAAAGACTATTGCGTCAGTTGTTGACTACTGTGGAATAATTAATAATGAAAATGAAGTGATTGATCGTAAGATAGTATAAATAAATATATTGCTTAACAATTAAATTGTATAAGCATGCTAGTTGATTTCACGTAATATACAATTCACATATAACATTCATGCACATACAAACTTCAATATAAGCTTAATAAACAAGCTTAAAACAAACTATAAATATATAAACTATATTATATAACTATAATACTATAATATATAACTATAATACAATAATATATAGCTATAATAATATAAACTTTATATAAATATAAACTTGCTAAAAAAAAAGCATGCTATTTGACATTCACATAACATACAATTCACATTTCACATTTCTCAATTCACATACCACATTCATGCACATACAAACTTAAATGCTGTTTGATTTACCACTACAACATTATAACCGAATTTGACTAATGAACCCTATTATATAACCGGAAGGTTGCGTGGCTATCCTCAAAGTTTAGAGAAGGATGTGATCGAAGTACATATATGGAAATCGACAGTATTGATTCTTGTAGAAACTAATTATGTCGGATTTCGCAACTTAATCTTGTGGTGAATATGGAATGTTAGTTGGAGACATTTAACAGGATTGGACATTTCGGATTGGAGGTTTTGAATTCCGTTAAGTTGTTTTGTTTTGTAGAGTTCTAGTCTATAATCACGAAGTTTTCTGAAAAAATTATTTTGAAACGTGAACTTTGTGCGATTTTCTAGAATTTAGCATTGGTGTATATAATTGAATAATATTTTTTCAAGTATTTCTTCCTTGGCTGAAATCTATCCTAGCGCCTGAGTAAGTCGCACAAATCGCCGGCGGATCCTTCCTTGCTTAAATAAAACAATATGGTGTGAAACACTCAAATGGTTTCTCTTAATGCAGTTTATATGGATTTTATAATTGATACATTTTTCAAATTTATAATTTTTGCTTATCTTCAATGTTTTATCACTAGTTTGTGTAACTAATTTAATGAAATCCGTTAGTACTTTTAAAAATCGTACAATTCTAGAAAACTGAAATAACAGTTCAGTAAAAACGCACTTCCAAATAACCGATTTTCTTCAAACTCATAATTTTGCCAACATATTTAATTCTAATTAATATTATTTAGCTGATAGAATTGTATAATAAATCAAAATTAATAAACCAGCATTTTAGACGACAACATAACCCCTACCCTCTTCCAAAAACCACCTTAAACTTTTCTAATCAAAGTTGTAGCTCTTTGAATTTGTAGTTAATGATTCAAGGTTAGTGAAAATCGTTGAGCGGTTTTCGAGAAAATCGCAAAAAAACTAAAAAAATCCATTGTGTAAAGTGATATTTCCGGTTGAGGAATTTTGTTAGGTGACTTCCTGTCGGATCCAATGGTGATACCCACACGGAATGTCAATTTTAAACTGACTGCAGTTTTTTCGTTTTGTGAGCACATTAGTGTTTATCACATAAGTGCGCACACACACATACCTAGACCATTTTCTAAAAGCCCATTTTTTTGGACTCAGGGGACCTCAAAATGTGTATTCCCGGGGAAAACTTGATATCGAAAATTTGACACGATTACAATACTTTCTCTTGCTTACGAGAAAGAGAAACATTTACTGAATATGTTGAAATGAAAATAACTGACAGAAGTGTGAATTGGACAAGATATCCGACAATGGCACTCCTCTGTCTTAATTTAAAATACCAAGTGGTCATGAGGCCATCTCCTCTTGAGCCGCCTATGTGGATTATCTGGAAAAGTGTTTGAGAAAATCTGATGGATTAAAGGATTAGAATTAACAAAAGTGTATAAATGGCATTTAAGTAAACGAAATTTAATGAAATCGTTAACGAAAGGAATATTTAGATCATTATGGATACTAAGATTTAGCAACGTGTTAGAGTGCAATGACAATTTTGCGTTGGATTTTTGACTGACGTGACTATATAAAATGGAAATTGGAACGCTTGGATGTTCCCCAAATTTCAATGCCGTAAGACCATATATGTCTAGCAGATAAAGAAGTCTTTCATTTTGTAGTGTAAGTACGGATAGTATGTCTAATAGTTGCAAGTGTTGACTGTACCATCATTTTAGTTTGAATCGTTTGAATCTTGCATTGAGATTCCAAGTCAGTCTTTTATCTAGCTGGAAACCAAGGTAACGTACGATTTCTATGGGAGAGATTAGAGTTTGATTAATGGGATTCGATGGGAGGATTTTTTTATCCAGTGTAAATATGATGTATTTATATTTGTATGGATTAACTTTTATCTTCCACTTTATGAGTCAAGATCACTATCGGTCAACCAAAATCATATGTGTATGATATGTTCTTGAAAAAAGCAATAGGAGTTCAGGATTTGGGGAATGGATTACAATATCATCTGCGAAGATATAATTATTTATAATTGTTGAAAATAGCACATCTGCCATATTTACATTCACCTTTAACTGTAATATTTTAATAATACTATAGTTTTAGAGCCTACAGCAAAGTAGGCACTATTCATTTCTCTAACATCCATGGCAGATGTTATGAGAAAGGCAAAGTGGAAATGGGCAGAAAAGCTCATGAGAGTGAAAGATGGCCGATGGACTTACAGATTTAACAGCTGGTCTCTAGACTACAGGAAGAGGAAAGTCGGTAGGCAAAAAAGAGTTGGGTGGACGATATTATATGGAGAATAGCAAAAGATAGGAAAGTGTGGAACTAATGGGAGGGGCCTATGCCCATTAGTGGGTGGGCCTGGTTTCAAGAATATTTTGAAATATATTTTCAATATTTATAATTTCATTATTTTCTTTTTGATTAGAGCTCTTATTTATTTATATTATGTAATTATATATATATATATATATAATGTATTGTGAAACCAAATAAAAGGCACAAACTTTCTCAAAGTAAAATATTATCCCCAGAAAATGGAGATTTTATTGCGTCAGACCTTATGCGTCCTTTCTGAGGCCGAAGGCTGCCTTTTCTGCCAGATTCTTTCACTCTAAATGGCTCCGTTTCTTTCTCTGACATTCTCCTACTATCATCTCAATAGGTCCAATATTACTGCTAGGCTCAACTATGTAGTAATAGATTTATTGTGTTTCTTAATTTTTGCTCCATACAATCTCATCGTCTTTCAGAGTCTTGTTTTGAAAATACTAACACCTATTACGTAGTACCTAGATTAAAGATGGCTTAATTGAACAGAACAAAATGTTAAAATTGAAACATACAATGTTAAAAGTAAAGAATTTGTTGTATAATATAAAATAAACAAATAAGTTTGCTAAAAATATAACACTTTATATATAGTATTTTGATATATATATATATATGTGTGTGTGTGTGTGTGTGTGTGTGTGTGTGTGTGTGCGTGAGTGTGTGTGTGTCTAAGTCTAGTACAGAAATAAATTGCCGACTAAGTCATTTCTGTAAGTTCAGATATTTGGCGCAAAACCAACATTATGGAGAGGTTGTCGACATTCTTTAGATGTGTCTTTTTTGTATCACATAACAACAGCTCATGTATTTTGTATTCATCAGGTTTAACTGATTAAAATAGAATTATTCATGAAAAATTTCTAATTGGCTTCCATCATTTAAAACAGTGTTAATGGCTAATTTAAATTTGTTTATAATGAATGTTATTCTGTCTTTAAGTAGTAGAATTATCCTACTCGTATTTAAGTGACGATATATAAACGAAAAGAATATAAGAAAGTTAAATTCTCCATTAGACAGGATATCAACATTGCTATCAGCCACATTCCTTCTTTTGCTTTGTGTATATTAAGGGACACTAACGCTGCGCTGCCAAGTTCGGAAGGTTGTGCCTATATTGAACCCCTGATTCCTGCATTTCTTTCCTATTATTGCTGATTTAATTTAGGTGGCATTTCTTTTACATTTTAGTATGATTTGTTTAATTGTATTGATAATTTCTCCTCCAATATATTGGCAATATCACACTGATATAATTAGAATGAACCAAGACTTATAAGTGAATGGTCAAGATGGAAATCCTCGAAGCCTTTTGTTTTCTTTTTTCTTCTTTGGTGAAACCTAATAAGAACTTTTGTGCACGTGTCTGTTGCCACAGGGTATATATCTCTTAACTTCCGGGACATGAACACGTTTTAAAAAGTCTAGAACCTTACTTTTGTTGTGATTCATAAAGCTAACCTTATTTATAAGAAAAGGAGATTTCCTTTTAATTTAATATTCATTCTATGGGTAGCCTTTAAAATATTTTAAAGTATATATGATCTATGAAGGTATGTGTGAAAATAATAACCCAAATAATTTTAACATTTGTAAACTTTCAATGAAGCCAACATTTGTATATGGAGAATTATATAATCTTTCGCGGCCATTGTCACATAAAACACTTAGGTCTTTGGGTTGAGGCCCCGCGCATGTGGTTTGTTGTCACCGACATTTCGCCCATATTACATTAGGCTTCTTCAGGGTAGTGTCGCCTCTAAAGCTGAAACAACACTGAAAAGATTAGAGTTGGTAGTGCAGAGCAGTGGAGAGGTGGGTCCCGCTCCTTTCTTTAGATGGCTGTTGATAGTACGCAAGGCTTAATTTTCTCTCCCTTGCGTATGATTGGCCATTTTGGGTGACGAGGTCTTAGTCTTCCCTCCCACTTCCTCGTTGCTAAAGTTGCAGCCTTGTTTTGGTGTGGAAACACTGTTAAATATTTTTTCCGTTTCTGTTTCTCCTCTTTCTCTGAGCAGGGGTAGCCCAAGTGAGCAATTATTACGAACGTGTTCGTAAGAGAGGCAGTAGTATAATTGAAAAAGAGGAAAACTATTTGGGTAGAAGTGATGGACTCCGTCCCAGAACATGGCTTATTAAAGCTGCCAGACCTCAGAGGTGCCAAGAGAGAGTAATGGGTCAGTGAATTTAGGAACATAATCTTCTTTAACGAATCCGTTTTTTTTCTGTTGGCCTTTTGAGCATGATTGACAGTGACAAGTTTCAAACATTTTTGATACAATTTTGAGTTTGCTACTAGAGGTCGTAGCGGCATTATATCAGGATTAAGGTACCATAGTTGGGGGTACCATATCAGATCTTTTTGCAAAACAATTTAGAAGAGCAGAGCCCGGAATGAAATCCTTGAGAGGATATCGGGCACCTCATTCAAAGTATGCCCCGTCAGCAACTATAATTTTCGACCAATTTCGGGACATCTATTATTTTGACGTCACGTACTATTAAATTTCCTTTGTTAATTGTTATATTTCTCCCTACTAAATCATTTACTATTTAGGTTATCATAATCTGTGAAAATGTCAGGCCTATAAATTCGCCCTTTTTGGAGAAATACATTTTTTTTTTTTTTTTAAGCATGCGTTTAGAATTTAGTTGTGAGGACCTTTCGGAATTAAAGATGAAACGATACCTTTTTTCCGAATAAAAAAGTGTGGAGTAGAAGCGGGTGAATAGTTATTAACATAATTTCCCTTTCTCCAGCAAAGTGGTTTACGTCATACCTCACTTTTGCCTTTTTATATCATTTTCTTTATAGCATAATAAATATGAACACTGCTTGAATCAGAGACGACAACTTTAGCCACTAGAGCAAAAAATCTTATTCTCATAATTTCTCTCATCATGCTCTGATCATTATGATTTTCCTGGAATTAATTTTGAATATCTATAATACTAAGTTATGCTTATTCAATCAAGCTTAACAGCCTGAAGTCTACTTTATATTTGATTTTGGTCTAAAGGAAACACAGAGGTTTTAAGAGGCTTGAATTAGAGAGCTCCAAATTTTTTCATTTTACTTTTTTAAAAAGAATCATAACTCCATATTTCCTTTTTAAAAAAGGAAAATGAAAAAATTTGACTCTCTAATTCAAGCCTCTCTTAAAACCTCTGTGTTTCCTTTATACCCAAAATCAAATATAAAGTAAGACTTGGAGTCTAAAGAGTACGCGTTGGGATACTTCTTCGATATTGAGGGGGCTTTCGACAGCGTGGCCCATGATAGGATCAGAGTGTTATTGGAGGAGAGGGGCGTGAATGAGACCCTGGTTAGATGGATAGGCAACCTCCTAACTTCGAGGATTGTCTATTCTCGTTTGGGAGTTGCGGAGAGAAGGGTGAAAGCCAGTAGGGGCTTTCCCCAAGGTGGGAGTTTGTCACCTCACTTGTGGTGCCTCATCGTTGATGAGCTACTTTGGGAGATGAACCGTAGGGGATTTTACCTGCAGATGTATTCCGATGATGGGGTAATCTTAATCACAGGGAAGCATCTGAGTGTGGTGAGTGACTTGATGCAGTCGGCGTTATCTTACGTGGAGCAGTGGTGTAGGAACTATGGCTTGTCCGTTAACCCGGACAAAAGTTCTTTAGTTCTATTTACTAGGAAGAGGAAATTGGAAGGGTTTAGGAGATCTAGGCTCTTCGGTAAGGAATTGCAAATTAGCAATGAGGTTAAATATTTGGGGGTCCTCATCAACAATAAGTTGAATTGGCGGGCCCACATTGAGCATGTCTGTGAGAAGGGGCAGAAGGTTTTCTGGCAGTGTAGGAGATTAGCGGGTAAGGCCTGGGGAGTTAATCCCCGAGGTGTCCATTGGATTTATGAAAAGTTGGTGAAGCCAAGGATGCTGTATGCGGCTGTGGTGTGGTGGTCTGGCTCCTTGGTGGGGAGGAATAGCAAAAAGCTGTTGGGAGTACAGCGTACGGCCTGTTTGGCTATTACTGGCGCGATGAGAACGACACCGACGGTGGCATTAGAGATGCTGCTGGGGCTAATCCCCCTTCAGTATGTGGTAGTGGGAGAGGCAATGAAAGGGTACCTCAGAATGAGGTGCAAGGGAGAATGGGTGAGAACCTTCCGAGGGGATCACACTAGGATTGAGGAAAAAATTTGGCGAGTAAACCGATTCTTGCTATCCAAACTTGATGAGACGAGCAAGAAATGGGATTTGAGAGAGATTATGAGATTACGATTGGCAGTATAGGTGATGATAATCTTACGAGGCCAACGGAATCGGGCAGCGGCATTATTCGTTGCTATTCAGATGGCTCCAGGCAGGAGGGTACTGGCCTGTCGGGGGCGGGAGCCTGGTTTCAGGAACTGGATAAAGAGAGTTCGGTGGCCTTGGGTGGCTTGGCCACTGTTTTTCAGTCTGAGGTGGTGGGCATCATTGAATGCTGCCACCTGGTGGGGGAGTGGCAGGGAGAGTTCAAGGAAGTGCGGATTTTCTCGGATAGCCAGGCCGCACTAAGGGCTTTGAGTAAGCCTTGGTGGAGTTCGAAATTAGTGGGAGAATGTCGGAGGAAGCTCAACGCTTTGGCTCGGAGGGGTAAGGTGCATCTCTATTGGATACCCGGACATGCGGGAATAGAGGGCAATGAGAGGGCGGATCGGCTGGCCAGGGAGGGATCATCATTACCATTCTGTGGTCCTGAACCAGCCCTGGCCGTTACAAAGACGTTTCGCGACAAACAGATCAGACTTTGGGAGACGAGAGCTTTGGAGAAATGCTGGGGGGACACGCAGGGGTGCCTCCAAGCTAAAAGATTTATAAAGGCAGGTAAGCAGAGAATTTCGGAGTATCTCCTGTCTCTCAGTAGGACGGGTTTGAGGACCTTGGTAGGAATAGTGACTGGACACACTTGGGTGTCCAGCCACTTGTTTAACATAGGAAAGACGCGGAGTCCCATTTGTCAGAACTGTGATGGCGGAGTTAGGGAAACGGTGTATCACTACTTATGTCAGTGTCCCCGTTTCGCTGGAACTAGGTTTCGTATATTTGGGAGGACACCACTCTCGCAGGATTGTCTGGGCGAGTTGGAGTATAGGGATATCTTGAGATATTGTAGATTAACCGGCAAGTTACCGGGGGAGACTAATTAAGGGGTTACGGGGGGTACCGGGGGGATAAGAGCCATATAGGCTTAGGTCCCGCGCCTTTGGGCACCCGTTTCCGATAATAATAATATATGCGAGCGATCAGAATTTAGCTCTCGTGGAAGCGCCAACATGAGACAACACCATGACTAAAAACTGGGGAGCTTCGGTTAATAGGGACTCGGTTGTCAGAATAGAGCGATGGACAGCGGCGTACTCAGTAAAAAGGGAAATCACCGTTTGGCAGATCTTGGCTGAGGAGATCTTGCAATGGCTATTGAACTAATTGTATTTTTCTTCTTTTTTTTAATAAAATGTTAAGGTAAAGAATTTCTACTGGCTAGTTGATAAATTAGAATTATCTTGAAGATAAAAGCTCCAGAAGTGTAATGGTGAAGTCCACAGAATTCTGGCTATAAAAGAATTCATGCGTCGAAAGGAAGGTTGAAGTTTGAAGAGATTTAGCAATGGCACGCAAAGAACTACCTAAACATAAACAGATCTGTTTTTATATTAGTAAAACTGCATAAGTAAAAAGTGGAGACGTTTAAAAATAGAACTTAATAATTTATATAATAAAATTATGTCGTCTTTTTGATAAGATGAACTGTCCTCCTAAATAGTAAAAAAAAATGTATTTTGCAATAATTTCAGGTGTATAAATAATAATTAATTGTTTGATTGTAATTTGTTTAAAAGCGGCTATGAAATTACTTCGTCAGACTGATTCTCACATTCTTCAAAGTGAATGAAATATTTCTCTCATCATGCTAAACTAGATAAAGGCATAACTCGGCTGTGTTCTCTGTAAACTGTAGGCTACATTTTTGGTGACAAAGTTGGTATTTTGGTATTCCTTTCTCTGGCTACGTTGTCATTGATTCTCCTTGTCTCTGGGAAAAAGGTTTAGTATATTTATCTCAGTTTTTTTCTTTTTATATAATTTATATCTCCTTCTAAATGAAGGAGCCCCATTTTGAGATGTTCCTTTAATTCTAAAAGGAAATAGGATTCTAAAATATTCACGCTAAAAATTACATGTTCTTCATGAGCAAGTTTGATAAAATTCTTCTTTAAAGATAGATATACATTTTAGAGAAAGATCTACCTAGTTTTTACTTAATCTAAAGAGATTAGTCCAACAGCGCGTGTACATCGCAACAAATTTTAAACCTTAGGGTACTAGGTAGAGCATCTCTAGCTAAAACTCTTTTGTAGGATAATTATATCACGCAGATAACTCTAAATTAAGTGATCTCGTTATAGTGGTGCCGCAAAAAAGTGAAAGTTGAAACTGCATTTATTGTTTTGAAGATCCCCACACAAAAAAAAAAAACACTTTAAAGAAGTTGGAAAATAGGTTCATAACTATAGAAGAAAATCTGATATAATTTCTTAATTAGAAATAACAAAATATAAGTAATTACTAAATTAGGCATTCATGAAAATTATCTCTCTTTGGCACGTAATAAGAGTTATTCTTTGACAAAGTGTCAGAGTTAAAGCATCAAAGTATTTATGTTGCCTTCATTACTTGCTGAAATGAGATGTAGTTATTTTAATAGTTCACTAATTGCAACTAGCAAGTGATTCCTTTAAAATTACTGTTACAATTCCAGAAGTTTTCATCAAATGAATTTTATTGTTTAAAAATAACAGTAAAGCATCTTACATATTTCAAAATTATTTTATTCTAGACTCTTTATATAGAACATTCATTATCCATTCCTTTATATATATATATAAAATACATAATAATTTATTATAATAATAATAATAATAATAATAATAATAATAAGCGTAAAAACATATGCAAAAAAAATCGCTTTATTATTTTAAAATAAATGAAGTGCAAAAAGCAAACATACAAAAGCTAACACGATGTAATGAGATCCGAAGAGCGGAGAAATAAAAAAATGAATCTATCTGTTACGCGCTACCTAGGCCAGAATAGGGTGGGAGACTCTGTATATGTATAGAGCCGAGCTAGCTCTATAGGAGAACAGTTTTACAACAGTTTATGACCAGTTAACAACGAATCAGCAACATTCTACTACCTTTCTCATCACTCAGTCTATATCTCTCGCTACCTCACTTCTATATACTTGTAAAGTCCTTGCAGTTTGTGTGAGTTCTCTCATTATACAATACTCAGCATTTATTCTAGTTCATTTCATCTTAAAATCCATTCTCTCTCCTTCTTACATCCATTATACAGGACATGCTTTAACCCGTCTGTACAAAGTTCGAATTTTTTCACATTTACCTTCATTAAAATAAATTATTATATTCATTGAAATAAATGCTACATTCAATAAAACAAAATAATTAATTAGAGACTTTTTTTTTTATTTATTTAAAAAACATAGTTAATTACTAAATAATAGTGATATATATATTATAATTAATTGGTTGAATTCTGTGAAAAAAAAATTGCCTGTAATTTCCCGCTTTCTCTCACATACATATCTTCCAAGTTTATGCCAATCACTTCCATTCAAAATCTCAAACGCTCATCCATTTCTAATTTTTTCTTTTCCCCAACTACTTGTTACTGTAATGTTTTAAGTCTGGATATATATCCAAAACATGATAACATCCAGTCCTCTTCTTCTTTCATATCACAGATTTAACATTATCTTATCTAAGTACTATTTACTACAGTTCAGATTTACCAGCTCACATCTACATTTCATCATTACACACTAATAAGACTGTTATCATTTATTTCCTGCACTTAATTTCAATCTTTTTTTGATGAATTTATATAAAGTATGGTGCTGGTTATTTTCAATATTTCACTGGCAAGTAGTTTTGAAGTTATTTTTATTTTCCTTAATTAATTATGTAATCGAAATTTTTGTGGGCCAGCTTTCTATCTTACTTTACATTCCAAGTGATTGGTTTATCACATTTTTCTCCTAAATCAATACACTTTAATAAATTTCTTTGGCCATAAAATTAGACAGTCTCCCAGCCACTCAAAGTGAACAGTCCCATTGCATAAAGTAATTTTATGGAAAACAAAAAAATTAATAAGATCATAGCCTGTCTCTAAATATAGTGTATAATTTGGGATATTGCAAGGTAGTTTAAGAAATTTTTTAATAAATAATAATTCTCAAACTTCTAGATATATCTGCTACGACTATAAATCCCTCCTGTCCTGATCACCGATTGGTAAACTTTATATTTTGAATGCAATAGGACTTCTTTTTTTTGAAAGATGTTTTTCCAAATTCCAATCATCCCTATTTTCGCTATTTTAGATTTAGCCAAAAAAAAATGGCTTTGCATATTTTAATGTTGGCGTTAAGTGAATGCCTAAATATTTATAACAGTTGACTATTTCTATTTCACTTTATACATAAAGACTAGCTAAACCCGACCACGCTTCGCTGTGGCTCAGTCTGATTTTAATTATTAGGGAAGTAAATAGAAGTATTATAGTTAACATAGATTCACCAAGAAAACATATCATTCAACTTAATACCCTACATTGCATTGCTGTGCACTGAAAGGAAAGAAAGAAAAAATGTTTTTAACTGGAAGTCTTTTTATTATTGTAAAGCTAGTGAATGGACTACATTTTTTGTTTGTCCGTTTTCTGCATAAACATAAAGATAAGATGGTTTACCGACTCTGGAGCATGCGACATATAATTGCCCATGAGAGAAGCATTCGTTTTCTAAATTCAAACCGCATACTTGCAAAGTTTGTCCTTGCGCTTTATTGATAGTCATAGCGAACGCAAAGCGTATTGGAAATTGAAGTCTTTTCATCTCGATCGGCAAGTCTGTCGGAATGAGTGGTATTCGTGTAAGTAGTACGTCTTCACCTTTATGAGGTCCAATGAGAATTGTTGCTTCAATTAGATTATTCATCAATTTTTTAACTACTAATCGTGTACCATTGCATAACTTTGGCTGATTGATGTTTCGGAGTAATATAATTGGCACTCCAATTTTCAAATTTAGATTGTGTGGTGGTAATCCGGGAATATCGAATGAATTAAGAAATTCCGTTGGAAAATTCACAACTTTACTTTGGTCCATCACGGGGTCAAATGGATTTGTGTCACTGTTTCACCTGCGATTCTGTTTAGAATGATGTTGGTCATATCGAGTACGACGACATTTTTAGCCGCTAGACTGGCTCTTCCGCTTAACCATACGTGGTTTTGATAATTTATTTCGATGCTTTGGAACACCTTGTCTATTAATATTGCGCGAGACTGGTGGCGGTGAGACGTACGTATAAGTAGTTAGAGAGCGCGCCATGATCGCAACGCGTCTGCGTCTGTTTATTTCTGCCAACTTCGCGAATCGCTCGGAATTTCCCGTTTCCGTAGGAACTTTGGAATAAAAAGTGTATATAAACACTCTTATATAGAAATGCAATGTTCTGTAAAAATTTCAAGTCAATCCATCGACTACTTTTCGAGTTTTGCGGACACAAACATACGGATGCTGAATTTTTATATATATAGATTTAATAGCCCAATTGGTTGTTAGTTTTTCTCATGTACAAATGGTAGTTGGTCTGCAGTGATGAAAAAGCTCGGTTTCGGGCGATCGCCCATCAGGGTGCCCTGATAACTAGTATTGATAGAAGGACTAAACCAGAACCCGTAAATAGTCAATTGCCACAAAATGAACCAGATTCACAGAAAAAATTTTTGATATGCTATGCGCTATCTAGTGTGAATTAAGTAAATCAAATCCTACTACAAGCAGTAATAGAAAAAAATATGGTCTAATGATCTAATTGCAGTTAATAGGTTTCTAATTTACAAATTACCTTCAAAATTGGACTTTTTACTGAACATATAGTTGCCAATAAATCATATATAAATATAGATAATTGGAATCCGCACATTATACAATTTGGTTATCCTGATACAAAATAACTTCAAATGATGGATCGCTTGGCAGCTTCAAAAAGACGATTGACTATTAAGCGCCAAAAACACTTGATTTTATAGATAATGTAATTTATTAATAATAATAATAAAATTAATTTACTATATTTCTGTTTACAGTGCACTCTTTACCAAACTTGACGGTGCTCAGTCTTTCTGGTTGTTCCAAAGTGACAGACGATGGTGTAGAATTAATTGCAGAAAATCTGCAAAAATTACGGTCATTAGATCTTTCCTGGTGTTCTAGAATTACGGATGCTGCACTGGAATATATAGCGTGTGATCTGAATATGTTGGAAGAACTCACCTTAGACAGGTAAAACTATATTGCTTACCAGAACACAATTTATTTTTATTTTCTAAAGTATTGAATTAAACTATAACCGCACATCCTTCATCAACATTACAAACTTGTACTATTTATTTACAGGTCCTTAAATTAGCACCATAAAATTATTCTTTATTCTAAATTTATAGAACATTTAGTTAATAAATCTTTAATTATAATCTTTCTTTCACAAAACTTAACTTAAAAACTGCTAATAAATTACTTCACTATCAACTTTAGTTCTCATTCTAGAACTAATGAAAATAAAATATGTTGCAACTGACTTTAATTAAGAAATTAAATTAAGAAGTTCTTGTCTACTAAGTGTTTAAAAAGAATGTTTAAAGTAAAGTATTTAAAAGAATAAAAAGAATCCTTTGCTAATTAATCGGCCCTGTCGTTATCCTGAATGCCTGAATGCCTCCGGTAGGCTATTATGGTTCACCAATGCTTCTACGTAGTTCCTGAGTGCACTTCGATATGAATTTGAATCTGACACAGTCCGCTTCTACAGCCTTTCGGGAGGTCTGGCTGGGAAAGAAAATTGCCACTCTTTGTACCCTTGCACTAAAATGCTGGGCACAACCTAAGGTGGCGAAAATTTCAGGCGAAAGACTGATGGATTTTTGCCAAGAAATATGCTGCTGTAACTTCCGACATTCGGACCGGTATTAATTCTGGAACCATTAGTATAAAAGCCATAGTTTCATTTTTTCCTCGTGAGCATATCGGTTTGCCAGTTAAAGTCCACATCCGTCCACTTTAAAATTATATTCAAAGAGATAAGTCGGTTTAACCAGATCTAATCCCACACATAATTTTAGCCATTCCCCGATTATTCTCATATGCATCTCTGGCTTTTACATAAGTTGCATATTATGAATGCTGGTCAGTCTGTAGGCTGGGCTCCAGAGCCTCCGCCCTAACCCACTAGTAGTATAAGAGCAGAATCCCGAAAGTTCCTCCAAAGCCGCTGTGCGTGTGGCGTTCATGGCCCACGGAAATGTCAAACAAGCAAGCCTTTGTACCTTACCTACTATCTATCTTATAACACACTTGTCGGCTCAACTTCACCAGATAAGGGAAGTATATAGGTAACTATTTGTCTGATCATCGTATGTATAGCCAATATACCATCTCTGGTTTCACTTCCCAGACCTCGTCAAAGCTTCTTTCATAGATCCAAAGAACCCTTGTTGCTTCGTCACTTAATTGTCGTTGACAACACACTTTCCTAAATGAGCTTTGTGTCTAGTGTGACTCTTTTAAACCTGTCATATCAGGAAGGAGATTACCTCGAAAAGAAGTAGCCCTGAAATCATCTAGTTTCCTTCTTTGAGTAAAAGAAAAAGATTACAAAAAAATAATAAAATTAAAAAAAAAAGATACAACACAATATATATATGTATATACATTATCTAGAAAATTAATTACATGAATAATTCATATTAATGAGTTTATTTCATTCCAGATGTGTGCACATAACTGATATAGGAATAGGCTATATATCAACCATGCTATCATTATCAGCACTGTTTTTAAGGTGGTGCTCTCAAGTGAGAGATTTTGGTATTCAACATCTTTGTGGCATGAGAAATTTACAAATATTGTCTCTAGCAGGTTTGTACCATAAACATTATTTAATAAAATACAAAGCTTCGATCTCAAAACATTAAACTATTCAAAGATTAAAGGTTAAACTATTAAATATAGAAATTTAAATCTTCTTCAATATATTAACTAAGTTTAACTAGGTCTTCATGTAAGCAAGAAAAAATTCAAATCTTTAAAAAAAAAAAATGAAGAAAACTTACTGTTTAAGTAGTACTAGTAAAGTAACAAAAGTTAAAATGGTTTTTAAATTAAAGTTGAAATAAACATTTTATTTAGAGTTTAAAAACGAATAGTTAGAGTTGTTGTGGTTGGTTCCGCAGCTGGAAAGCATCAGAGATATTTTCCTTGATAGCCTGCTTCTTTTTTTCCTCATCGACCGGTTTCGGGCGTTCGCCCATCATCAGGATGTTTTTGTCAAAACAGTTTGATATATAGACTTGCACAGAGTAAATTTAGTTGATACACATTTACACAGATTTGTGACTTTTTCCCCACGATTAGATTAGATTAGAAAGGGGGAGGCGAGCCTCATTCCACTGCGACCTACAAGACAAGGTCTATTGTGAATCCCCTGAAATTATAGCACAACCCCCAGCTTTGCCCTCCTAATCAGTCCTAGCAAAGCTGAGAGCGGCTCTGTCATGAAGCTCATAGCTTCGGGTTTGCCTGTCCCCAATTGAAGAAACCTTTCCCCATGATTAGCCTCTGGATAAATAATTTTACTGTATGGAACTAATTTATTATAAACAACATTTTTCACGTTTTTGAGGTACATTCCTTTGATGTGTGATGTCCACAAGCATGGATGGGTAGAACTCATATAGTTCTCAATATTGTGCCCTGACAAAGTAGAATCGCAAGACATTTGCGAAAAACCTAA
Source organism: Triatoma infestans (assembly GCA_011037195.1). Taxonomy (NCBI): domain Eukaryota; kingdom Metazoa; phylum Arthropoda; class Insecta; order Hemiptera; family Reduviidae; genus Triatoma; species Triatoma infestans. The sequence goes on from JAAEAF010005583.1 coordinate 71,191, forward strand.
TAATGGTAAAGAATTCAAACAATTTAGCCGCCTTTAATCCAGGCCAGAAAAGTCGATTGAAGAAAGTAATTTTTTGAATTTTAAATTATTTTATATTGAGCTTAAGGAAATAAATGTTGGTTTAATAGATTTACTGATAATATTGCATGAAAATTTATTGCAGAATTAATAAAATTCTAGGTATTTTATTAGATGGGAGATCAATATACTCATAAATCTATTTATGTAATCTTTTAAAGTGATGGGGTCGTATTATATGTAATAAATAATATAAACAAACTCAGATTGAGAGGTGGAATTCATTGTTTGGCTATTCCGAAATGAAAATCAGAGATGGTAATAATTCACACCAATCATTACCAAAATATTTCTTTTTAATGATTCATAAGTTAAATTTATTAAATCATTTTCTTTTTATTCAACCCAAAATCAGCATCTTTGGAAGCCTGGATACCAAGATTAGCAATTTCTGGCTATTTTTCTGTATACTTTAATGCTTTGTTTACGGACTTCTCTTAAAAGGAATGCGCATAATTGGATCCTTTGTAGGTTATTGTGTTTTAAGGAAACTTCTCTATTATAATGAGGCTTTTGCCAGATCCTTTTACAGAAGAAAAAACCTATTCATATTATGTAAATTTACGGGGATATGAGGAGATCAGATCAGATTGAAGAACTCCGTGTCTGAGGAAGAGCTAGACGTTTTCTCTTAAATTATTTTAAGCCGTATGTGGTCGGCCAATTATGTTCGGCCATCTATGAATATTAGATGGGGCAAGATTTCTGACCTAGACCCATTTACTGCTGTTTTTCTTTGAGTTACCTGAATGGACGTCAAAGAGGAACTTTTAATGTTAAGGATTTGTGCATCTCCTCAGGCAAATGATATAACGGAGTTTAGTAGTCTTCATATATGTTTCATAAAACCAATGAGATCAACACAGTTGTTTTATGTACCACAGTCATGAAAATTGCAAAATGCTACTTTTTGGCTATCATTTTTCAATTATTGACTGAATATAATCATTTCTTTAGAGGAATTTACATTGTTTATTGAACTTATAGTATGAACAATTTTCTAAACTGGAAAGAGAGAAAATTATAATTATTTTTAATAATTATAATTAGTTTGAATGTGATCCTTTAAATGCTTTTATCGTTTCCTATATTTTATTAATTTACAAACTAAATCTAAGCTTTCTAAAAATTAATTTTATGAACAATGATTATGAATATTTTTTAAAACAAAAATATTGTTATTATGTCCTTAGGCTGCCCATTGTTAACATCTAGCGGACTCTCCAGTCTCATCCAATTGCGCCATCTACAAGAACTAGAATTAACCAATTGTCCTGGTGCTTCTAGCGAATTGTTTGAATATTTAAGGGAACATCTGCCAAGATGTCTGGTAATAGAGTAACGAAGCCATCACTTATTTCTAAACGTTACCATACTACTATTACTAGAATACAACTAAATAAATTAATACATTTCTAATTAAGAGAAAAATCGATGTCGTCACATTTCTATGTGTTACACTAGCAGTTTTATTGCCAATCGATATGAATCATAATTTCTATTCATCCCTTAACATTTATGAGTGAGTTAAAACAAAATATTTAGGCGCATTAAAAAAATGTCAGAATTATGATTAGGAAATAAAAAGAAAATATGCAATGTCCCAAATTTAGATTTATCTCAAAAGATTATGTGATCATTACTTTTTCTTTAAAGTGAAATGGATGATAGCATCAACATGCAAATTTGAAGTAATAATATTTATATGAAGATATTGGTGCAAAAGATATCTTTGTGATGCTTAAGAAGATTTAGAAATGCCAGCAATAATACTTCGTAATGCTGGCCAAGGGTTTTGCTCCACTATTGCTTTTTATTAATGCATTTCTCATGCTTTCCAAAGAATCAGGTTAGATTGTGCCTGTAAGATGGTGCGTTACATGGCATAAATAGAAGAGATTTTAGGCACAATATAATCTTGATTTATAGGAAATCCAGCGACTTGAAAAACAATCTGTCAAATAATAATTTAGCTACTATTAATTAAAATCCTGTATCCTCTTAAAATTATACATTTATAAGATCTAATTTAGAATTTTTAGCTTGCATTCATTTACCAATATGTACATTTGACTCAACTCCATAAATACTAAGAGATAATCTTAAAGGTATTTTTTTTTTTTTTTTAATACTAGACCACAAATGTCCATAAAAGTTGGAA